>WNWK01000057.1:385000-632500 GCA_009830355.1 Cherax destructor
CAATAAAATATGAAGAGCCGTTCCAAAAATTAACGAGATAAATTTTTTTTAAATTGAAGATTATCAAACATTTATTTTTGAGGTTTTTTAAAGTAAAATGTGGTGTGTGTGTGTATAATATATATATATATATATATATATATATATATATATATATATATATATATATATATATATATATATATATATATATATATATATAATTTCACTTGTTTAATGGAATATAATAAACTCAGGCCACTGAGCGAAACGTTGTCAAGTATTTCATAAACATTGATTGCAGTGTCTCCAAGTGCTGTCTTGCACAAGCTCACTGGAAGCTGCTTCACAGTTTTAACAACAGTGACATTTACGTAAGAATACTATGTTTGATGTGAGGTTATGAACCCGGCACTGCTGGGTCAGTGTATCACTTCACTGCTGGGTCAGTGTATCGCATCACTGCTGGGTCAGTGTATCACTTCACTGCTGGGTCAGTGTATCACTTCACTGCTGGGTCAGTGTATCACTTCACTGCTGGGTCAGTGTATCACATCATTGATGGGTCAGTGTATCACATCATTGCTGAGTCAGTGTATCACATCACTGCTGGGTCTGTGTATCACATCACTGCTGAGTCAGTGTATCACATCATTGCTGATTCAGTGTATCACATCACTGCTGGGTCAGTGTATCACATCATTGTTGGGTCAGTGTATCGCATCACTGCTGAGTCAGTGTATCACATCACTGCTGGGTCAGTGTATCACATCATTGCTGGGTCAGTGTATCACATCGTTGCTGAGTCAGTATCGCATCACATCACTACTGGGTCAGTGTATCACATCACTGCTGGGTCAGTGTATCACATCACTGCTGGGTCAGTGTATCACATCACTACTGGGTCAGTGTATCACATCATTGCTGGGTCAGTGTATCACATCATTGCTGAGTCAGTGTATCACATCATTGCTGAGTCAGTGTATCGCATCACTACTGGGTCAGTGTATCACATCACTGCTGGGTCAGTATCACATCACTGCTGGGTCAGTGTATCACATCACTGCTGGGTCAGTGTATCGTATCACTGCTGGGTCAGTGTATCACATCACTGCTGGGTCAGTGTATCGCATCACTGCTGGGTCAGTATCACATCACTGCTGGGTCAGTGTATCGCATCACTGCTGGGTCAGTGTGTCGCATCACTGCTGGGTCAGTGTATCACATCACTGCTGGGTCAGTATCACATCACTGCTGGGTCAGTGTATCACATCACTGCTGGGTCAGTATCACATCACTGCTGGGTCAGTGTATCACATCACTGCTGGGTCAGTGTATCACATCACTGCTGGGTCAGTGTATCACATCACTGCTGGGTCAGTGTATCACATCACTGCTGGGTCAGTGTATCAACATCACTGCTGGGTCAGTGTATCACATCACTGCTGTGTCCCTACGTGTCAGTATCACATCACTGCTGGGTCAGTGTATCACATCACTGCTGGGTCAGTGTATCACATCACTGCTGGGTCAGTGTATCACATCACTGCTGGGTCAGTGTATCACATCACTGCTGGGTCAGTGTATCACATCACTGCTGTGTCAGTATCACATCACTGCTGGGTCAGTATCACATCACTGCTGGGTCAGTGTATCACATCACTGTTGGGTCAGTATCACATCACTGCTGGGTCAGTATCACATCACTGCTGGGTCAGTATCACATCACTGCTGGGTCAGTATCACATCACTGCTGGGTCAGTATCACATCACTGCTGGGTCAGTGTATCACATCACTGCTGGGTCAGTATCACATCACTGCTGTGTCAGTATCACATCACTGCTGGGTCAGTATCACATCACTGCTGGGTCAGTATCACATCACTGCTGGGTCAGTATCACATCACTGCTGGGTCAGTATCACATCACTGCTGGGTCAGTGTATCACATCACTGCTGGGTCAGTGTATCACATCACTGCTGGGTCAGTGTATCGCATCACTGCTGGGTCAGTATCACATCACTGCTGGGTCAGTGTATCGCATCACTGCTGGGTCAGTGTGTCGCATCACTGCTGGGTCAGTGTATCACATCACTGCTGGGTCAGTATCACATCACTGCTGGGTCAGTGTGTCACATCACTGCTGGGTCAGTATCACATCACTGCTGTGATGTGACACCTCCTACAACTGCTGCACCTCTCCTGTCTACAGTATATAAGCTTCCTCTGCTCATATGCTGTTATTCTATTCAAGATTGATGGACTGACAACATCGTCTCAAGATTGAGGGCCTGACAACCTCACACTCCTCCTGTTCTTCCCGATTCTCCTTTGTATGGACTGATGAAGCCACTGTGTGGCGAAACGTTTCCTCAATAAAGATACCCAAGTGTTGCATATGTGTCTAATTTACTAACTCGTCGGTTCTCTGAACCATTCATTCACATCACATCACTGCTGGGTCAGTGTATCACATCACTGCTGGGTCAGTGTATCACATCACTGCTGGGTCAGTGTATCACATCACTGCTGTGTCAGTATCACATCACTGCTGGGTCAGTGTATCACATCACTGCTGGGTCAGTATCACATCACTGCTGGGTCAGTATCACATCACTGCTGGGTCAGTATCACATCACTGCTGGGTCAGTATCACATCACTGCTGGGTCAGTGTATCACATCACTGCTGGGTCAGTGTATCGCATCACTGCTGGGTCAGTGTATCGCATCACTGCTGGGTCAGTATCACATCACTGTCGGGTCATACTGCATCGCATCATTGCTGGATCACATTGTATATGACTGAGCAGCCACAGTACATCACATCACTGTACTGTACCACGCTAACACTGAACGAGTGTACATGACAGTACATACACCTTCAGCTCCATGGTCTGGAACGACCATTTTCTGTAACGATATCGTTTCAGACCCTGGAGCTGAACTCTTCTCCAGGCTGAGGGACTGACCACCTCTCAAATATTATTACTCCAAGATTGATGGACTGATGACATCATCATTTCACTAATACACCTACTGCCTCTGTATTTGACTGAAGAAGTCTACTGTGGAGGCGAAACGTTTCAACAATAAAGATACCCAAATGCTGAACATGTGTTTTACATGGGTTGTGGGACTCACCATGGGTTCAAGTCCCACCCGTTCCGTGATTTATAAGCAAAGTGTTCATGTAATATACGTAACACTGTCAGCAGTTCGTACACAGAGCAACACCTGGCAAGTTACGTCGTTAAACTTATCGAAGTAAACAAGATTAAGAAGTGTGGAGAAGCTGGAACCATTAAACACTTCAACACCATCAAAGGGAATCCAAGAACCGTCAATATTGCATTAC
The DNA here is from genome assembly GCA_009830355.1 of Cherax destructor. Lineage (NCBI taxonomy): Eukaryota > Metazoa > Arthropoda > Malacostraca > Decapoda > Parastacidae > Cherax > Cherax destructor. Next base: position 388,336 of record WNWK01000057.1, read on the forward strand.
AACTCATTAAGATGCTGTTAGACATTAACAAATTGTCTAGTTTAAGTCTCATATTAATTCCTTCCGTGTTTCCCTCCTTTATTTACCTACCTTACTGCCTTTTTATTTACTGGTATTCTCGTATTTACACTATTATCAGTACTGTTTTAGGCAGCCACAACCGTTCCTGCAAGTGCGTGGAATTGCTTCAAGCCTCACTACAAAAGGCGCTAAACACAAACGTTGGAAGGCAGAGTGTCGACAATTAAAGCTAGTAAAAAAGAGCATAGTAAATCTTTAGTAATATGACGTTTCACTCAAGGAAAGTTTAGCTGAGTCATGACTTCAGTATGTTCTATCTGAGCGAAACGTTATCTTAAAGGCAGGTCCTGCTTTAACTATCTTTGTACTAGACACAAGCCATTTTATATTTAAGTCGATAAAACGTTACATTTCACTACATAACTGGGGTCGTTCCAGGCTTCAACACGAAAAAGGTAAATAAGCAGCCCAACCTGACGGCGAACCTTGGTATAAAACCTGACAAACAAAACCATTTAGCTAATCTGCTGTTCGGTTTTTTACAGGTGAGAAGAATCAGTCACCATTTCGATCACAGTATATATATATATATATATATATATATATATATATATATATATATATATATATATATATATATATATATATATATATACACACATGCAAAAAGATCACAGTAAACAGGTGATATCAAAATATGCAAGACAACACTATGAAAATAGAATTCAAGCGTTGTGACAACTCACATTATCAAGGACCTTGATAATGTGAGTTGTCACGAAAGCTTGGAATTCCTCTATTTTTTCGTTGTCTTGCATATATATACATGTGACGAATAGGTAAAAATGGTCAGTTAGCAAGAACTCATTTAAAATTAAGTCCTTTCTAAAATTTTCTCTAATACGTTTAAAGATATATTTTTTCATTTATGTTAATGTAAAAATTAATAATTTTGTACCAAAAGAACCTTAGGAAACTTACCTAACCTTAGTATAACAAGCGTAATTTAATTTAGCCCTATCCAATTAAACATATTTTAGATAAGCTTACAATAATTTAATAAACAAAAACAATGAAATATATTTTTTTCGTTAGGTTCAGAATGATTTTTGCAAAATTACTGCATACACAAATTTTCGCTTGCCTTATTCGGCAAGAAGAGCGTTGCTATTTAAGCCAAAATCGCTAGTTTTATCTATTCGGCACGACATAACGGTGAGCCTCTGGCAAGACAGTGATAAGAGTGATGATGAAAGTGTTTCCTCTTTTTCTGGTCAACCTGCCTCGGCGGGAGATAACCGGTGTGTTAAAAAAAAAAAAACATACGCACGTATATATACATATACTATATATATATATATATATATATATATATATATATATATATATATATATATATATATATATATACATATATACACACAAGGTGTGATGTAATGTATTATGTATGAAGGTAAACTGCACAATATTGTCAGTACACTGAATAACCGTCAACGAAAAACGGAGAAACTCACTTCAGAGTCATCAATGAAAGAAATACTAAAGTGGAGCTGTATATCTAGACCTCTTCTGAAGAGGACCCCAGTTTGGGGTCGCAGTATAAAACTCTTCTCTTTATTTCTTGTTTCTTTTATGTTTGTAATTGGGTTTCTCAGTTTTCCACAGAATGCTACATTGATGAACCTTCAAAATTAATTATTAATCACAGTAATAATAATATACAATACCTACACTTATACATAAGACATACTTGCAATACGTGGGTAACTAACTTCTGAAGACGTTTCGCCAACCAGTGGCTTTATCGATTCAGTGCAGAGGTTACTGAAAGGTGTTAAAACTAGAGAGAGTAGAAAACGAGGTAATCAGTCCCTCACCAGTTTAGTCTTGATGAATGTAAGACTAAGGTGGTGAAGAGAGTCTTCGACGCTGAAACGTCTTCAAAACAAAGGTACCCAGGTGTTGCACATGTTTCTTATTCATAAATATCTTAAAAGGCAGCAACCAAAGGTATCATCATGAAGACCGGTGCTGTTTCTGGCATGTGTGTCCCTGATTGCAGACAATGTGAAGTTAATGAGGAGAATTCAATCGGAGGAGGACCAGGCAGGACTACAAAGGGATCTGGACAGGCTGCAGGCCTGGTCCAGAAACTGGCTCCTGGAGTTCGACCCCAGACTGAAGTGAAAGTGAGTTTTATGGTGCTTCAAAATTATAATATCCTCAACTTCAGGAAAAAAATAATGAGGTGAATATTTTTATGAATAAAAAAATATTATATACAAGGAATTACAGCTCATCATGCAGACAGACGTACACCAGTGGCTCTCATCTGACAAACACTTCACATTACACAGACAGACGTAAACACACCAGCAATTGACTGACACATTTCACGTCTGAGGGTCAGCAGTGCTGGAAGTGCATGCAACGGTGAGCTAATGCAGGATGAAAAGATTCACCAATTTGGAGGAAAGAGTGGAAAGGGAGGGAGAAGAGGAGAGGGAGAATGATATGGATTTCAATGAGGTTCTATGAATGGCAAATGGAGGGAAGCACAATGGGAGGGAGAAAAAAGAAATCTGAGGAATAAGGGATAGTGAGGAAAAAGAGGGATACAGGGAAGAAGGAAGAGGAAGAAGGATTGAGGGAGGAGGCATAAGGGCAAAGTTAGGAAGAAAATAAGGGAGACAGAAGTACTGGTGAAGTAAAATGGAGTGAAGGATGAAGAGAACGAGGAAGAGTGAAACACACACAATGGTCATAGCGTTATGGAACTGGTGTGCATTTGGGAGAGAGAGAGAGAGAGTACATGTATATAAAAAAGACATATGTCAGGGGACTTGAGAATCCACACCGAGGATATCTACTGAAAAGAACTATACACCTCTATAGAGATAAAGGACTACCGTGTATTATCTAGGATTCTAGGTGCATGTGGCGAAGATAGTAAAGAAGGCTCTCTCCCCACTTTCCATTCCCTCCGGCCAATGACACCATGAAACTATGCAAAAAGTGAACCATACCATAAAGGAAACAAGGCACAGAATTTATAGAAGACGGAAGTGGAGGGAATGTATAGACTACAACCTCTGCTAATTTAGTACAGTTCCTATAGTAAACCAGAGTTATTTCACTGCCATTCACAAAGCTATGTACCGGTAGTTCTTTGAGTTAGTACTCGGTTCTACTTCTGGACACTGTGGTACAGCAGAAAGCGCACCACCGCTATAGTTAACGTGGCTGGTTCGCTGTCAATTGATCGACTTAATGCAGTTGCTGAACAAGCAATCAGAAATCTGTTGATTTCAGTTTATCCCGGCGAAGTATCTCGTAGAAACCAATGTTTGTGAAGTGCTTGTCCAGCTGGTTCCTAAATAGCTGTTTCTCTTGCTTGCAGTTTCTGCAGGTATTCGCTCCACTGTGTTATAACTCATCATATTTTTTTTTTTGCATACTCTTGTATTGCATCTCCGGCCTCGAAGTTTCATTTCATTGTTTCGAGTTATGAACTCATTCTGCAATTCAAATACTTCTTCGTATTTGAGTATGCCAAAGACATGCAATATATTATGAGAGAGGGGGGAGAGAAAGGGGGTGAGAGGAGAAAAAAAGGAGAAGAGAAGAGAGTGATGGAGAGAATGATGAGAGAAAAGAGAGAGGGAAATAGGGATTGGGAGGGAGACTGACAGAAGGGATGGGAGAGGGAAAGAGAGAACTGGGTTCACTCTTCCCTGCATATATATTCCCCAACTCCTGTGCCACTCGCTTCCTCCAGCCAGCTCTCTCTTATTTACTCTCCGGCTCTGAGTTCATCTCACATTCAGACTATCTGTTCATCCTACCCTTCAATTGTACAATTAAACCCAGTCAATAATTTACTTATTCTCTTGCTCTTTAAACTTTACACTGCTCATTGTATAGTTCTACAAGGCTGAGGGACTGATTACCTCATCTTCCACTATCTTTGCATCTCTGTAATGAATTAATAAAGCCACTGGTTGACGAAACGTCGTCAAATAAAGATACCCAGGTTGAACATTTGTCTAATTCCACATCTTGTCGATACTGTGTACCATTATAAAGAAAATTGTTCTCTCTCATTCCCTACACTTGTACTTTGACAGCAAAAATTCTTCGTTAATTAACAAAATACTCATTAAACATTTTTTTAATACTATAAAATCCCATTATTCCTGTTAAAAACTCTAAATAATTGAAGTCATGTTAATCCTACCAGAGTCTGTTACGTTATGTCCTACAAGAATCTGCGTCACGTTACACCTTACAAGAATCTGTTACGTTATATCCTATAAGAGTCTTATCATTTTTATATTATATTATAAAAATTATATCGTACAAGAATCCGCTTGTCGCCTTTTCTGTGGCTGTCAAAGATCTCTTCAAGATTAAACCTGGAATGCTTTGATACAGTTTTATCAGTCAGTCTGGGTTTATATGGTAACATAAGACAGATGCAGTTTGATGCAATCCCATTACACTGCGTTTTCGTCTATTGTTCCACAGTGTCGGTATTTTATACCATTTATCACCACTGGGTCTATATGTATATTAACTGTTAACACTGCTGTATATATCCTCTATATGATAATTATTCAATCTCTTCTCCCATTACACAATTCACTATTTGATGAATTGCCTTTCGTGCATACGAGAGTCAACGAAATTTTAAAATTCGTTATCCCTCTCTAAGGATAGATTTTTGTTTAGGTTAACATATATTAATTAACCTACGTTTGTGTATAAAAAAACACGGTACGGGTGGGGTTAGAACCCATGGCAAGTGAATCGTAAAACTCCAGGCCAGTGCATTTGCAATCGTGTTCTTGCAATTTCATGAGACTTATAAGACCCGCGTCAGGAAACCTATAAGACTTGTGTATAAATATCCGATAATGGTTTAAACATGAGTGTCTTACGTCTGGCAGGGCATGAAGTATACTGTAAAACATCAAGCGTGCTTTTTCTCACGAACAGGCAGATTTATTATATTCATGAGGAAGCGCTAGACTCGTGAGCATTATATAGCAACTGTAAGGTAATCAGGTTTGATCCGAGCAAGAGGAGGGTAGTTCCAATTCCTTGACACAAGAGCCCATCACCAGTATCAAAGGCTCACTCTCTGAAGAAATGCTTATAGCCGACAAGTGGTGAAAACGGGCGAAACGTCTCAATAAAGTTAGTCTCTGCAATTGTGCCTTTTTTCACCACTCTGACTGACGTTACTCTTCTCTCTCTGTAACAGTGTATTTAAAAAGGCACGTGAGCAAACACCAGGACATATTTATTAGAAAACGTTTCAGTCCTGGGATCTAGATCAAGGTCCCAGAACCGAAACGTTTTCTAGTATGTCCTAGTGTTTGCTCATGTGTCTTTTTATACCAATTTGTCGCCATCTATTACCAAGATTTATACAACACCGTGTATATACCAGACGTGAGTATACCACAGTTCAAACCCTCTGTGTATCCACATGTTCTTGTGCTACCGTCAGCAGGTATACCAATGGTATCATATACCGATAAGTATGTTAATGAAACATGTGGTTTATGGCATTTCTTTGAGAAAACGTTTCGACCAAAAGGAAATCATAAAGTCCACGAAGGACGAAACGTCTTCACAATGTCATTAACCGCATATAAACTACCATCCACAGGATGAATATGAGGTGCACAATAAACTAGCCACTACCATCCACAGGATGGATATGTGGTGCACAATAAACTAGCCACTACCATCCACAGGATGGATATGAGGTGCACAATAAACTAGCCACTACCATCCACAGGATGAATATGAGGTGCACAATAAACTAGCCACTACCATCCACAGGATGGATATGAGGGGCACAATAAACTAGCCACTACCATCCACAAGATGGATATGAGGTGCACAATAAACTAGCCATTACCATCCACAGGATGGATATGAGGTGCACAATAAACTAGCCACTACCATCCACAGGATGGATATGAGGTGCACAATAAACTAGCCACTACCATCCACAAGATGGATATGAGGTGCACAATAAACTAGCCACTACCATCCATAGGATGGATATGTGGTGCACAATAAACTAGCCACTACCATCCATAGGATGGATATGAGGTGCACAATAAACTAGCCACTACCATCCATAGGATGGATATGTGGTGCACAATAAACTAGCCACTACCATCCATAGGATGGATGAGGTGCACAATAAACTAGCCACTACCATCCATAGGATGGATATGTGGTGCACAATAAACTAGCCACTACCATCCATAGGATGGATGAGGTGCACAATAAACTAGCCACAACCATCCAAGGATGGATATGTGGTGCACAATAAATAAGCCACTACCATTCACAGGATGGCTATGTGGTGCACAATAAACTAGCCACTACCATCCATAGGATGGATATGTGGTGCACAATAAACTAGCCACTACCATCCATAGGATGGATATGTGGTGCACAATAAACTAGCCACTATCATCCATAGGATGGATATGTGGTGCACAATAAACTAGCCACTACCATCCATAGGATGGATATGTGGTGCACAATAAACTAGCCACTACCATCCATAGGATGGATATGTGGTGCACAATAAACTAGCCACTACCATCCATAGGATGGATGAGGTGCACAATAAACTAGCCACAACCATCCACGGGATGGATATGTGGTGCACAATAAACTAGACAACCATCCACGGGATGGATATGTGGTGCACAAACTAGACAACCATCCACGGGATGGATATGTGGTGCACAATAAACTAGCAACTCATAAGGCAAAATCTAAAATATCCAATCCATGGCTCGGTGGGGATTGTTTGCTCATTCAATAAGACTCTTGACCCAATATCCAAGTTTAAGTTTTATTCTGGATATTTTCCTCACTGAACAAACGATCGACTTGCATAAGAATCGTCGGCTACGAACTGGCCACAACTGTTATATAGAAATGTGCAAATATATATAATAAATTATATATATCCTGAATTATAGGATCTAAGTGGGAACCATCAATACTTTACCGACGCTATTCACATCAAGGTAAGTGGACACTAATGCAACTAATGTGACATTTTATTGCGGCAACGTTTCGCTCTCCAGGAGCTTTGTCAAGCCGTTACAAACATTTTATCGGTAATTCTACCGAACTGTCAATTTCTATTCACATCAAGTTGTATGATAATCCGTTGACTAATACAGCTGTTTCTTTAACTGATTACTGTTTTCCCTGTTTTTTTTTTCAATCTTCCTTTATGTTTCCTCGTCCAAACCCTTTTCTCTTCCCTCTTTTGCTCTCTCCTCCCTTCATTCAATCCTTCGTCCGTGACAGATTGTCCGTGTCTTCCCTGGGGTCCAGGAACAGGTGTACCTGAATAATGCAAAGGGTGAAGCCGGCAATATCAGAGATTAAATGACCCTGAAGGCCCTATTTCTTGGCCCAATTTATCCTCGGCTTATGAAGGGACTTAGCAAACTTCCTTTCCAATATTGGCCAAGAGAGAGGCGAAAAGATACCCAACTTTAGGCAGTATGAATGCAGTTAGCTGACACGTATTGCTTTTAGGGACTTGTTAAAAACCTTGAAGGTGGGAAACTGTTCTTTAAAGTTATGAGGAGTAACTCTTAAAGAGAGAGAGTGTAGTTTTTAAAGTAGGTGAGCGCCCCCCCCCCTTAAAGGTGAAGGGGAGGGGTGAGCTTTAAAATAGCGGATCAATTTTTAAGAGGTCGGAGTATATAGATGGGAAAAATGCTTGTTAAGGGAGCGCTGTCAGAAGGTGCCTTTTAAAGGCGAGGGAAACGTTCTTTAAAGGTGAGAATATTCTCTAGAGGCGAGAAAAATGTTCCTTGAAGGCGAGGGCGATGTTATTTAAAGGCGAATAAAGAGCTCCTTGAAGGAGAGGACAATGTTCTTTAAACGTGAAGAATATACTCTTTAATGATAAAGGATCACTCTTTAAATATGGCGAGAAAATTGATCATTAAAGACCAGAACAAACTAAAATAAATGTACTAAAACAGAATTATTTCAATTTGTACTCTTAGTTTAGTAAGAACAAACTTGTGGTCATAATCATATGTAATTCCCCTTACTCCTAGCTCAGTCCTCTCAGCTCAGCCACTCAAGTCTGGGTGCATGCCATTAGACTTCCACTGTATTTCGCAAGGTATACCTGGAGGGTGTTCCGGGGGTCAACGCCCCACCGGCCCGGTCCATCACCAGGGTAGGGAAGGTTTTTAACTAGCGCGCAATACCTGGTGGTCGCATTTATACGGTGATGATTCTCCTGATGCTCTTAATGTATTAAGACTTTTTCTCCCCTAATATAGCATGTAACGAAGCGGTTTGATGCAATGGTAACTCTTATGAAGTCGTTCTTGTCTGATCCAGTAAAGATGTTTTCCCAGGCCACCTCCAGGAAGTAGTCTCTAGTTCCCCTTCACTGGATCATAATTTCATTCTGTTACATTTTGTCTGTTTGCATCTGGGGTTGATCCAGGGTGGGTGGGAGAAGGCGACTTAAAAGTCTCCTCACACCTGATGCTTCTGTTTACCTTAAGTGAATAGGTATCTGTTGTCATTCCACTGTTGTGATTGGCATCTTGCGGATGGTAATACAGGCATTAAAATCAGCTAACAGCTGATTACCTGAAAAATCAACTGAACAAAACAGAAAAAAATACTGTATATCCATAGTATTATATACTGACATGTTAATAAAACACAATACGTATACAGTTTATGGCATTTACAGAGACGATGTTTTGCCCACCAGTGACTTCATCAATTTTTACAAACTGAGAATTGATATCGTCGTTTGGGGATTAAATGTCGTAAACCGTCTACTGAGAATTTTTTTTATTAAGCTCTTGTTCAATCATTCTTAGACTTTCCAGGGGCGCCTTGAAGTTGGTGAAGGGATCTTCATCCCGGGAATTAGAGCTAGCTCTCTCCTTCCTCGGATCAGTCCTAATTATTCCCCACGCAAATCATTCTACCAATGTAGTACGACCCTTGCAGGTTTAAAGCTTCTCCCATAAATATAATAAGGTCTTCTTGCATCCTCCTACCGTCCTGTTCAGCTTGTATCCTCATAGTTTAATATCTGGTTATGTACAAGTGTGCCTCCCCTTTCCCCTCGACAAGTCATTAACTCCGCAATTCCATTGGTTTCACCAAAGCTTCGAAAAACAACGACTTTCATTTGTCTTCTCTTTTATCATTAAGGTTTTGTTCCAGGAGTCAATCGCACTAACATTTTGCGCCTGTTGATAAACAACCGCATTACAACACAGGACGCACATCTCAGCACCTCAGAACTGGTACATAACATAACTGCATTACAACACAGGACTCCCATCTCAGCGCCTCAGAACTAGCATATAAAGACGCAAAACACAAGGCTCGAAACATATCAAAAGTTCTCCGACATCACGGCTCAGGTATTTTAAAAAAAATAAAGAAAATTTATAAAGCAATTTAGAGCAACGTATAAACAAATCGTGCTAATGGCCGAGTATCTGGTAAAAATAGCGTGTGACACAGATAGGTAGGTGGAAAATGAAACAAAATACAAGCACTAGAACATTTTATTGGAAAGGTTGCAGTCCAGGGCCATTTGGAGTTACCAAACGTTCCCAATAAAATGTCCCAGTGTTTGCATTGTCTATTTTTGTCCAGTGGTAGTGTATCTGTTTACCTTAGTCTGTCACAAAACGTTAGGCAAAATGAACACAGATGCAACTAATGTGACATTTAATTGTAGCAACGTTTCGCTCTCCAGGAGCTTGACGCAAAGCTCTTGGATAGCGAAACGTTGCCACAATTAAATGTCACATTAGTTGCATCTGTGTTCATTTTACTCAACATTCTGTAGATAATTCAACCATTACTGCTACCTGTCACAAGACGAGTGAATCATCACACAGCTTCCGGAGCGACTCAAGGCACCTGTTGCATGTTCTGTTTTGCCAATCAAAACACAGCAACGAGGCGTCAGTTAAAAGATGAAATATAGAGTGTCAAGCCATTACAATGTGTGTTTATGTTTGTAAATTATGATCTCCAGGCTGCGTCAGAACACTTGGCGAGGCCTGGCACCAGCTCATCATACCTTACTCCATGGTTAAGTCAAGAGGACATCCTAACCCAGCGAGGCCTGGCACCAGCTCATCATACCTTACTGAATGGTTAAGTTAAGAGGACATCCTAACCCAGCGAGGCCTGGCACCAGCTCATACCTTACTACATGGTTAAGTCAAGAGGACATCCTAACCCAGCGAGGCCTGGCACCAGCTCATCATACCTTACTCCATGGTTAAGTCAAGAGGATATCCTAACCCAGCGAGGCCTGGCACCAGCTCATCATACCTTACTCCATGGTTAAGTCAAGAGGACATCCTAACCCAGCGAGGCCTGGCACCAGCTCATCATACCTTACTCCATGGTTAAGTCAAGAGGACATCCTAACCCAGCGAGGCCTGGCACCAGCTCATCATACCTTACTGAATGGTTAAGTCAAGAGGACATCCTAACCCAGCGAGGCCTGGCACCAGCTCATACCTTACTACATGGTTAAGTCAAGAGGACATCCTAACCCAGCGAGGCCTGGCACCAGCTCATCATACCTTACTCCATGGTTAAGTCAAGAGGATATCCTAACCCAGCGAGGCCTGGCACCAGCTCATCATACCTTACTCCATGGTTAAGTCAAGAGGACATCCTAACCCAGCGAGGCCTGGCACCAGCTCATCATACCTTACTCCATGGTTAAGTCAAGAGGACATCCTAACCCAGCGAGGCCTGGCACCAGCTCATCATACCTTACTGAATGGTTAAGTCAAGAGGACATCCTAACCCAGCGAGGCCTGGCACCAGCTCATACCTTACTACATGGTTAAGTCAAGAGGACATCCTAACCCAGCGAGGCCTGGCACCAGCTCATCATACCTTACTCCATGGTTAAGTCAGAGGATATCCTAACCCAGCGAGGCCTGGCACCAGCTCATCATACCTTACTCCATGGTTAAGTCAAGAGGACATCCTAACCCAGCGAGGCCTGGCACCAGCTCATCATACCTTACTCCATGGTTAAGTCAGAGGACATCCCTAACCCAGCGAGGCCTGGCACCAGCTCATCATACCTTACTCCATGGTTAAGTCAAGAGGACATCCTAACCCAGCGAGGCCTGACACCAGCTCATCATACCTTACTCCATGGTTAAGTCAAGAGGACATCCTAACCCAGCGAGGCCTGGCACCAGCTCATCATACCTTACTCCATGGTTAATAATAATAATAATAATAATACTTTATTGTGACATGGTACAATGATACATGGTAGACAAGATATATTTCTTAATGAGATGTACATGCCAAAAGCCCAACCCAGCGAATATAGCACTTTTGCGTTTATGAATACAACTGGTTAAATTTCGCTAATTTACGTTAATCCAACTTAAAATTGCGAATGTACAAGAATCTACTTAAATAAAACAAAACATTGTGGAGTAGGATAGCACAAAGTATAGTTAAGAATAACACAGTGACTTAAACGCTGCCTGACACACAGTAGTGTACATGTCAAAAATGTGCAACATCTGGGTATCTTTATTTTGAGACGTTTCGCCAACCATTAGCTTTTTTTAATACAAGAACATAATGTGAAGAATTAGACGTGTCTAATTCTTGATCTCCTCGATATTGTGTACTATGTATGTACAGTGTACATGTACATGAAAGGAGGAAGACAGTATGACCTACATCAGTATCCGACCTCGGCAAAGACAAGATATAAATACATCTATCTACCTTCAGTGGCCAAGTGCCCGACGACCAAAAACTGACGAGAAGACAATTACCTCTCTCACATCGACGACCAAGAACAACTACATCCACTTACTGGGGCAGTGTCAGGAGGATTAATTAACACTGAAGTACACACACGGGGTGACACGTAGTATCAAAGCTATAAAAAAAATCATTACTGACTAATATCTCGATACTATCTGAAAACTAATGATGTCTCTCCAGAAGTTCTGCCAAGAAACATCACAGAGGTAATGAAGGATAGCGTATGGCGGAAGATAGTGAGAAAGACACTGTTTACAATGAAACTTTTATTATGACGTTTCAGTGATATATCTCTGCAGTGATATACCTCAACAGTGATATACCTCAACAGTGATATATCTCTACACGACCCATCACAACCAAGATGATTTAGGATTATTTTATGTCTTTGTCAAGCTTCCTCTAAGCAATAACTCTGATGTCTGACCACAAAAAATAAAGCAGAAGACAAAATGGATTGTAGAACTGAGACATGTGAATTTCCAAAAGGCTAAAACCACAGGAAATATCAGTCACGAAAGTCTAAAATAATGGAAAAGTGAGTTACTAAATACTAAAGCTATTGAAACTGAGAATTACGAATGGCTAAAGACACTACAAGAGTTACGAAAAACTAAACCAGTGGTTAAGTGAGTTACGAAAAACTAAACCAGTGGTTAAGTGAGTTACGAAGAATTAAACCAGTGGTTAAGTGAGTTACGAATAACTAAACCAGTGGTTAAATGAGTTACGAAGAACTAAAGCAGTGAATTACGAAAGAACTAAAACACTGAAGATGGGAGTTACGAAACATTAGAGCCAACAGAAATGATCTAGGTGGATAACAAAACGACATTAGACATAATAAATCCATGTAAGTTTATTCATGTATACACAAATACAGTTACACAGATTATCATACATAGCAGCATATGTGTAGAGAACCTAGTGACTTATTTCCATTGGGGTACTTGTCACTCAATCAGGATTTCTTGATGCTAGCAAAAGAGAGAAGAAAACGAGATCACAGCAATGAAGAAGTAATTCTGGAAGAGATTTCTTCACAGTGTGGTTGCTATAATGTCAGGCAAGTGGAGGAATGCTGCTATATCCACTGGAAAGTCAACATGGCAAGGTACTTACTGAAGATGAGACAGGGAGAGCACAGCTCTGCTCCTGTGATTGCAGATAGGAACCGACCAGCTGTAGACATACATTTGTGACTTTCTGGAGTGATGTATTGTCCACTAGCATGAAGACAAACATCCAAGTTGCAGAACAAACTTATATGGGATAACGTTTTGCTCTGCGTAGAAATGTATCATGTGATGAAGAATTCAACAGTCGAAACGTTGGTACAACTGGTATGGTGGTACCGATAAGTTGTAGGTAAAATGACAGGTATGCACAGATCGAGACATTTATTAAGGAAACGTTTCGTCACAAAGTGGCTTCTTCAGTACTAATGATTAATGTAGCCACTCATGGCGAAACGTTTTATCAAATGACAAGTACATACGTGTCATGGACCGGGCCGCGGGGGCGTTGACCCCCGGAAAACCCTCCAAGTATACGTACAGACTGAAATAATGTCCAAATAAAAGCTAGTTGTACAACTCTGTGTATTTGGACCAGAGGTGTCACAACCCGGCATAGATCCGTACCAGTGGGACAACTTACACAACCTTTACACAAGTACCTCACCAAATAATCATAACCATAATTTTTAAAGGGGGATGGAGGGGTAAGCCAGCGGAAGGCCTCGGTCGGATAACCATAAGCTCCAGTTGTGGGTTATGACAAAGACCCGCCTCAAGAAACACTGCATCCATTTCAATTTCACATTATAGTTCCCATAACTTTACTCGTTCTTCCACCACCATACTCTCAACAGGTAGATCAAAGGCACGACAGATTGTGTTCAAGCCCATTTCAGATTTGTTCACTTCGTTTAATGAATCAGAACTCGTCTATCACATACAGGATATACAAAATACATCAGCTGAAGCGTCAGTTCACAATTATATTATTCAATATGTTACCTAATACCTTTTGTGTATTGTATAAAAGTTCTTTGATGACTAGTGTATTATGCTGGGTTAAAACAAGGAATTAATTAGTGTATCTGGTGTAGTGAGACCTCGGGTTCATCGGCATATTTTGATGAAATGAAAAATTTATATATATATAAATATAAATATATAAACGAAAAACTTATATATATAAATATATATATATATATATATATATATATATATATATATATATATATATATATATATATATATAAATATGTGTGTGTGTGTGTGTGTGTTGTGCCGAATAGATAAAACTGGTTAATTAGCAAGGACTCATTTAAAATTAAGTCCTTATACGTTTAAAGATATATTTTTTTCATATATGTTAATGTAAAAATTAATAATTTTGTATCAAAAGAACCTTAGAAAACTTACCTAACCTTATTATAACAAGGGCAATTTAATTTAGCCTAATCCAACTAAATATATTTTAAATAAGTTTACAATAATTTAATAATAAACATATACAATGAAATATATTTTTTTCGTTAGGTTCAGAATGATTGTTGCGAAATTACTCATACACAAATTTTCGCTTGCCTTATTCGGCAAGAAGAGCGTTGCTATTTAAGCCAAAATCGCAAGTTTTACCTATTCGGCACGACATATATATAAAATTAGTAATAAAGAAATTTTTATTCCATCACAAGCTTGCACACGTCAATAACCACACACATGCACACGTGTACAGATGCACACACACAAGTTTCTAAAGAAAAGGATGCCAACTGGAAACTCTAGTATGCCTCCCCGGGGTGTTGATGCTGGTACAACACTTCCAGGAAACTCTAGTATGCCTCCCCGGGGTGTTGATGCTGGTACAACACTTCCAGGAAACTCTAGTATGCCTCCCGGGTGTTGATGCTGGTACAACACTTCCAGGAAACTCTAGTATGCCTCCCGGGGTGTTGATGCTGGTAAAACACTTCCAGGAAACTCTAGTATGCCTCCCCGGGGTGTTGATGCTGGTACAACACTTCCAGGAAACTCTAGTATGCCTCCCCGGGGTGTTGATGCTGGTACAACACTTCCAGGAAACTCTAGTATGCCTCCCCGGGGTGTTGATGCTGGTACAACACTTCCAGGAAACTCTAGTATGCCTCCCCGGGGTGTTGATGCTGGTACAACACTTCCAGGAAACTCTAGTATGCCTCCCCGGGGTGTTGATGCTGGTACAACACTTCCAGGAAACTCTAGTATGCCTCCCGGGGTGTTGATGCTGGTACAACACTTCCAGGAAACTCTAGTATGCCTCCCGGGTGTTGATGCTGGTACAACACTTCCAGGAAACTCTAGTATGCCTCCCCGGGGTGTTGATGCTGGTACAACACTTCCAGGAAACTCTAGTATGCCTCCCCGGGGTGTTGATGCTGGTACAACACTTCCAGGAAACTCTAGTATGCCTCCCCGGGGTGTTGATGCTGGTACAACACTTCCAGGAAACTCTAGTATGCCTCCCCGGGGTGTTGATGCTGGTACAACACTTCCAGGAAACTCTAGTATGCCTCCCGGGTGTTGATGCTGGTACAACACTTCCAGGAAACTCTAGTATGCCTCCCGGGGTGTTGATGCTGGTACAACACTTCCAGGAAACTCTAGTATGCCTCCCCGGGGTGTTGATGCTGGTACAACACTTCCAGGAAACTCTAGTATGCCTCCCGGGTGTTGATGCTGGTACAACACTTCCAGGAAACTCTAGTATGCCTCCCGGGGTGTTGATGCTGGTACAACACTTCCAGGAAACTCTAGTATGCCTCCCCGGGGTGTTGATGCTGGTACAACACTTCCAGGAAACTCTAGTATGCCTCCCCGGGGTGTTGATGCTGGTACAACACTTCCAGGAAACTCTAGTATGCCTCCCCGGGGTGTTGATGCTGGTACAACACTTCCAGGAAACTCTAGTATGCCTCCCTGGGGTGTTGATGCTGGTACAACACTTCCAGGAAACTCTAGTATGCCTCCCGGGGTGTTGATGCTGGTACAACACTTCCAGGAAACTCTAGTATGCCTCCCGGGGTGTTGATGCTGGTACAACACTTCCAGGAAACTCTAGTATGCCTCCCTGGGGTGTTGATGCTGGTACAACACTTCCAGGAAACTCTAGTATGCCTCCCGGGGTGTTGATGCTGGTACAACACTTCCAGGAAACTCTAGTATGCCTCCCGGGGTGTTGATGCTGGTACAACACTTCCAGGAAACTCTAGTATGCCTCCCCGGGGTGTTGATGCTGGTACAACACTTCCAGGAAACTCTAGTATGCCTCCCCGGGGTGTTGATGCTGGTACAACACTTCCAGGAAACTCTAGTATGCCTCCCCGGGGTGTTGATGCTGGTACAACACTTCCAGGAAACTCTAGTATGCCTCCCGGGTGTTGATGCTGGTACAACACTTTCAGGAAACTCTAGTATGCCTCCCCGGGGTGTTGATGCTGGTACAACACTTCCAGGAAACTCTAGTATGCCTCCCCGGGGTGTTGATGCTGGTACAACACTTCCAAGAAATTGGAGGCGCCCTTTCCTTTAGAACAAACCAGATTAGCTTTCGTTTTCCTGGAGCTGCATAACTCCCATGGATTTAGGAATTCTCCATATATATTATTAATAGTAGTGGTATTAGTAAAGTAGTAATAGTAAAGTAGTACTAGTAGTAATAATAATATTGGTAGTAGTAATAGTAGTGTCAATAGTTTAGTAGTAATATACTGGTAGCAGTATTACCATTAGCAGTATCAGCAATAATAATATTAATATTATTATTATTATTAATTATGATAATAACACTGGTGTCTGCCTCACGCACCGTGTCCGCAGGTTCAACAAATGAATATTGTCTCACCAACTTTAATAAATTTCTATGACACTATGACACGAGTAGTGCGACCAGGAAGGGATGACTGAGATGACAGCATATTCTTGAGCCTCTGTTGACAGCAATTTATGTCAGAACATGAGGGTCACGAAATTCAATGGTGGGCAATTATCATACGGAGCAGAGGAGAGGAGGGGCCAGGAACCGAGACTCGACCCCTGCAATCACAAATAGGTGCCCCAAGTTAGTTTTGTCCCATCAACACTGTACCTCGTGGTTATTATTAGGTGGAGAAACATTTATGCCAGTGGAAAACAATCACAAATTCTGTTCACCAAAAAACCCGTTCTTCTCCCTCTCCTGAACCATTGTCAAGTCTCAACTGGGGAGAGAAAATTGGAGAAGGCCCAAGACAATACGATAGAGGATGGGGGAAAGAAGGGAGTGTTGGTAGTAAAAGTTATATATTTTTTCTTCAGTAGTATCAATAAAAGCTAAAAAAAACTATATTATAACTATTACATATTATTAAAACTGTTATAAGTTACGCATGATAATAAGACGTCATGTACTTAAAATGAGCAATAAACAGGTATGAGCAAATATAAATTCTTACAACAACAAAATTTTATGTGGAGAATTTTAAAAGTAATCATTTATGTAATTACCGTAAACAAGTATGGAACAGACATGCAATAGGTGTGGAGTGCATAGCTACAAAAAAATACAAAAATAAATGAAGAATTCTGCCACATTTGTGAAACTCAGTGTTGTGGACACTTGTTTTACATCCACCCAGCGAGAGTTAAACCATCCTGCCCGACTGTAGCTTGAATTGTTCATGCTGGGCTGAGCAAATTTCTAATCCACAAATTTGGAGGTGATACAAGAGATTTTGTGGCATGCATAGTGCTAGAAATTACTTATACACGTGAATCACTTAAAAAGCACACTTGCTTTTCTAAAGTTAACCAAACATTTATGTAAACTGGCCCATTTATCTCCACATTTTGATAAACTGTTCCTTTAATATCATTTTCCTTCTACATCAGTGAATTAGCTTGGGTTGGTGTTTTGCCTTGGCTTCTCTCATTCTCCGTCACCCTCCCTCCCTCCCTCTTTCTCCTCCAGATGTGCATATAGGACTATAACCCATCACGCACACAGGCACGCACAAACTACACAAAAATTACTCCCTAATCGTACGTACATGTGTATGTGTAACCCTATACATACTAAAAGTATAACCCTACTAGCGCGCATGTGCACAAGCCTGACTAGCCCCATACACTCGACTACGTAACCGCACAAACAAGACTGTAAGCAAGAGCAACAGTTCAGTCTGAGTCTTGATGCTTGTGAAGCTCTGTAGCAAATATTTAGCAGCTTGGTGATCTTGAGCTCATGACTCTCAACAAGAAAATTCAGGCTTTTCTGATAGGAAAAACATTGGGAAGAGCCTCTTAAGCATAGGAAATAAAGCATGACAAATATTTTCCAGAGGAAAATAATATAATGCAGTTGCTAGAAACATTTACAACAAGCAACGTATCCAGTGCAAGCACAGGGATCTGCTGTACATCATCCCCCATCTAGTATCTTCCTCAGAATGTGTCTAGTAGAGCAGCTGCCTAAGAACACCTAAAATATATCAATTCGTCAAAGAACGCTTTATAACACTGTTAAAATTTTGAAGAAATTAAAGTAAAAATTTAGCTTGATGAAAAGTCATAGTTAATTAGAAAGTCAAAGTGATCCGAGCAAACATGTGCCATTTTTTCGTCTCATGTTAAACCAAGATAATTTTTACCACCTGAGTCACTATCATCCCCGAATGGACAAATGCACCACTGTTTGATCAACAGAAGGCTGGTAATTTAAGAGGCAATTTCCAGCAAGTCTCTCCTAGAGCAGTGACACGAGCACTGCGGTTTTGTAAATTACAAGGGAACGGGTGTTTCAGTCCAAGTATTTAAATTTATTGTAAAATTAAATTTTCTTAAAAAAAGAAAAAGGAAGGAAATTTGGTATATAAAAATGTGAAGACTTACAAGGAAGTTCAGCCGCTGCTCGACTTTTACAAGACTGAGTCATGTAAACCTTCATTAAGGGATCATCTTCATAACAGATCCGATCCAATTAACTACGAAATATTTTCCTATACCTAAACTTTTATCACATTAAAAAACGAAAAATGAAAACTTATTTTTTTTTTTTTTTTTTTGCTGTTGGGCTCATATAATATGCAAGGGGGGAAAATATGCTCCGTTGTCGGTTGGCAGGACAAAATTAGGTTTCGTTGCCTTTTCAAGAAACAGAGGTCACAGGATTATCTTCTGGTGAGGATAACATGACAGGGAGCTAAATTTTCAGTTCAATACGCGGCGATATTCTAGAAACTAATGTTGGGAAATTCACCACCGTGTGTGTCACTGAAGACACGGTGTATGTTGCAAAGAACAACAACATAGATGATATATGACGGTGCTTCTTGACCAAGGAGCAACTTGGAGTTGCGTCTTGCTCCAAGTTTCTCTATGACAAACAAGTTGGAGATGCGTTCTAGCAAAATCCCGTGTGCTCTTCTTACTATAGATGAATAAGACACAGAACAATTAGAAGATCACAACTATATAGTACTGCCCACTCATAGTTAAGTTCAGAACCTTTTGATTTACACTCGTGGATGAGCAAGACGTTTCGCTAGAGCAGCAGGCTTCTTCAGTCGATTACAGTAGTGACTAATATTTTGCAGTTCGTTAAAAATTTGGAGAGGTTCAGTTCTTGAGCCTTGAAAGTGACAGATGAAAATGTGGAGATCTGAGGTGTTCAGTCCCTCACCCCTAGATGAAAGGTGTTCAGGTACTGCAACTAACGTGACACATGTCCTTTTACCTACCATTTCGTCGGTAATTCTACCAATATTACTAATGATATTCCTACTATTTTTAGACGAGTAAGACACTTGGCACTGTGTGCCATCAATATACTGATACTATTATTAACTATGTAGGTATACGGGTGTAGCATAGGTCTGTACCACCAGGTACCATCATAGAGCTCAATTTTAGCTGGAGACGTCATGTGATGACTCGTGTACACAGCTATGTGGCAAGTATGCCAGGTGACGTCAGGGCAGAGAACGAAGTATGGTGAGATGTTGAGTTCTTGCTAAAGAAAGAGCTTATTGCTTTCAAATTCTGCAGGGATGGGAAAGATGAAAGTAATCTGATTGTCACTTGATAAAGCCAAGTCGATGTGCGAAACGTCGTCAATATGGGTCCCATGTGACTGTATTTGTTTCTCCTTACCTTCGTGTTGGGTAGCACATACCATCACATACCTAGGTATCAAACAAGAGGGAAGTGATTGAGGAGTAGGTACTATGTCTAGCAGGAAGACAGGAAGGACGCCTAGCGGGGAAGACAGGCTTTCAAACCCTCTCCAACACTCCACTGAAGAGAGTTTTGAGAAACAAAACTCTCGTCATTGTCTCTTCTTTCCTCCACTCCCTCCTCCATACAGCCCCCTCCACTACCCTCCCTCCCCCTTCCCTCCACACAACGCTCTCCATCACTCTCCTAATACCCTTTCTAGCAGTCTTGCTGGTTGCAGTCAGGGCACCTGGTGCTGGCTCGGTGCCTACACAGTGCCACCACTGACGCTGATAATGACATCCACAATCCGTAAATAAGCTGTAAACTGGAGGCTGGGCACTGCAGATTTGCTCAATTTCAATTTGCATTTTTTGGTAAAATATTTACCACCAAGCTGATTACCACCCACTGTATTTACCACGCTTACTTCAGTGGATGTTCTCTTGACTGGTTAATAGGGTTTCAAGCCTATCGACTACACAAGGGTCGTTAAGGCTGCAAGTGGTCTATTCACCACCAATCAAGAATACTGGAGAGCGAAACGTTGCCACACTAAAATGCCCTATTAGTTGCACAAGTGTCCTACCTAACATACCTACGCTCCGTAGCCTCTAGTGTTGCTGAGACGATATTGTCCCTTTACGACGTATCCCAAGTTAGACTTGGACAAAAAGATATTAAGGAATAAATAATAAAAGGAAACGTGATATGATAATGTCATAATTTACAAAAATCGGGAAAAAATGTCAGTTTTCTCTGTTCCACAGCTTGATATCACGAGTTTCACAATTTAAGTGCCGAGAGACATTATTTTTTTCACCATTATTCGCGTCCCACTTTCATACAGACACTATTTCTGGAAGCTCCGCCCTCTCACCAGATTTCACTGATAGGTTAAAAAAATAAAAAGATATTTAGCACAAATATTCAAATTGTGGAAAAACACACTACCTTCTAAC
Organism: Cherax destructor; assembly: GCA_009830355.1. NCBI lineage: Eukaryota > Metazoa > Arthropoda > Malacostraca > Decapoda > Parastacidae > Cherax > Cherax destructor. The sequence goes on from WNWK01000057.1 coordinate 409,436, forward strand.
CATCTATCCGCCAGTTTTTATTTAGATTAAAAAAAAATAGCCTCTGTGTTATTGGTTAACATAATGACGCACAGCGGGGGACTGGTAGGCAACTCTCTCGCTTCACAAGCTGAGTGTCTGTGGTTCGACCCTCGGCATGGGGTGGAAACAGTGGGCGTGTTTACTGACAACTGTTGTCCCGTTCACCTAGCAAGCAAGTAGGTAGGTACCTGGGTGCTAGTCGACTGGTGTGGGTCGCATCCTGAGGGACAAGATTGAGGACCCTAATGGAAATAAGACAGCCTGTCCCTCGATGACGCACTGCCTTTCTTTAGTTATCTTGGGTGGCTAACCCTCCGGGGTTAAAAATCCAAACAAAATCTTATCAACAGTTAACTATCATAGTCTGCATTTAGGACGAAAAAAAGTGACCAAAAAAAACCGCAACCAAATGTTAAAGCTGAAATGAAAAGTTATACATTTAATTTATTTACTCATATGTCAAGGCAATCAATTAATTCATGCACTGTGCCAGGAATCAGCCAAGACGGTGAGGCCAAGAGCTGCGACTCACCTCAACCCAACTAAGCAAGGTAGATTCATCTGTGAGAACTTGCATTTGTGGTCACAGTGGGACCCGTGCTAACCTCCCTATGGTGTATAAATGTACCTAGTTGGATTAATCTTATTGTAGCCAGCTGACCCAGTGGCTTACGCGGTGGCCTGGAGTTTCACGGCTAACTTGCCGCGAGTTCAATCCTCACCCGTATCGTGGTTTGATTGTAATCGTGTCATTACGATTTCGTGAGTCAAGGGATATAATATTAAGATAAGGAAAGGCTATACTTAGACAGGACGCGCTGCTATTTTTCAGGCTTCAAAAAATTGTTTGAAAAAAAAAAAACAATCACATGGATAGTTGAAGAATTAGATACATGTGAAACATCTGGGTATCTTTACTGTAGACGTTTCGCCCTCCAGTGATTTTATCAATACAATACATGGTCATAATGGGAAGACAGAACTATATACAAAAGACTAGGTAACCAGTCGCTCAGTCTTGAAGCTGAAGATCACCATAGTCTTGAGAATCAGATTCTTCAAGATTACGGTGATCTACACCGACCTCAAGACTGAGGGACTGATTACCTCATCTTTTGTATGTAGTTCTACAGTCTTCCCATTAAGTCCTTGGATTTATAGAGATAAAGCCACTGGATGGCGAAATGTTGCACGTGTGTCTAATTCTTCATCTTGTGAACATTGTAAACCATACATGTAAAATGAATAGTTATTTTTCACACATACTGAGACTTTCACTTGGAAAATTTTAACTGTTACCCAAGTGCCACATCTTTCTGTGTTTAACTTGCATAAAAACACGATTGCAAAGAAATCGCGAAACGGGTGGGATTTGAACCCATGGCAAAACGCACTGGTCCGTGAGTTTTAAGACTCATTTGCCAAGGGTTCAAAACTTCACCCGTTACTTGATTTAATTTAACTTGTGTTCTGTTCATCCAAATGATGTGAATGTATTAAAACGATTGGAAGGCTTTAGCAGACTGTAATGATGGTTCAAAGTAGTCACTACTAAATTAATCTAAACAAGCAAGGTCAAACAAATCGGGGTATGGCAGAGAAGTCCAGACACGGAGTATAATCTGGGAGGAAAGAAACAACAAAATAAGAAGAGGGGTGAAAGTTGAGCTAAGACAATCCCCGAAAACACAACTCTTAGTATACGTACAGAAGCACACACACACACACACACACACACTAACAACATCCATTGCGGATACCGTCCTGCAAGTATCCTCACTAGTCAACGCTGGTAACGAGACCATGCAATGGAATGCTTGGGGATGACGGTGATTCGCCTCGCATTATTCACCAACGGTGGAGCTTTGGTTGTTTTGCCAGGCCTTTTAATTGCACCAAGAGAAGCCATATCGCTAATGAACAGCTATTTTCGGAATTTAGGTGTCGCTCTCAGTGTTTTTGCTTCAATCATATAACCAAAAGACCTTTCAAATTAATCTATGAAATTAACATCAGCTTACTGTTGCATCACTTGCTGCAGTTTCGGTTCACAATAAATTTTAAGTGAAAATAATTGCTTGGTTCAACCAGGTCTCGACGTTCTGGTGAAGGAGGTATGACCACATATTGGACAATCCATTAGAGTAAGTAATCATTGCTCTAAAGTAATCATTGCCCTCAAGGAGGCACTGCCTAGCAGTCAATAGGTATTGTTGTGGGTGGTATCCTGAGGGTGAAAACAATGTCTTTTTCACTACCTGTCGGCTTAAACAATCTTTCATGTTTTAAAGAACACGTGAGGTGATAAATGGTTTTGAAAACCGACGAGTTGAAGATTGAGACACTTATGCAACATATGGGAATCTTTATTAAGGAAACGTTTCGCCACACAGTGGCTTCATCAGTTTTCTACAAGACTGATGGACTGAACACATCGACTTCAGGCCGAGGGACTGATTACCTCAAACTCCTCCTCTCCTTACACCTTTCTACTTTGTATTGGACTGATGAAGCCACTGTGTGGCGAAACGTTTCCTTAATAAAGATTCCCATATGTTGCATAAGTGTCTCAATCTTCAACACGTGAGTTAAAGATAGTATAAGATATGAAGTTTGGCAGAACAATGTGTCACTCCCGAACTAGGTCACTGGAGATCAAAGTTCTGCCAATAAGATACATGTGCAACACTTGGTTGATTTTATTGCCGAAACGTTTCGTCTGTAGAAAAAACTTCTTCAATCTTCAATAAAGATATCAAACTGTCAGTTTTGTATACCATTACATAATAAAAAGAGAATGATTATCTTGCACCAAGGCTGAAGGACTGATTACCTCAACTTCAGGTCATCTATTGTCTCCAGGATTGCAATTCATTAATGTATTCAACTGATGAAGCCTGCAGCTCAGGCCAAACGTTTCGTCAAAATTTCACGTAATGAACGTGTCTTACTCATCAATATGATACAAGTTCTACTCAGAGGAATCTACACATTTCAAAACATGCGAACTTCAGTGACCATCTTCAGCGAAATATCTGTGAATTCCCTTTGACCCAAGCATGTCAGGAGAACCGATAGTCTCTAATACAATGTGATGGAGATAATTCTGGTTCTTCGTGGTACTTTAACAAAAATAATGAAAGACAGACTTCAAATCATCCAGGACAAAATAGTAAGTTTCTGGGCCTGGGTGAATTACAATAACTAGATGTACTGAATGTTGAAGACAGAGAAAAGCAACTGAAGCTAAGTCATGTTTATAAACTTGCTCACAGCAGTGCCCAGAGTATCTTTCTGCTAAGTTTGTTAAGGTTGGGAACCAAAACCAGTATGGTACTAGACGTGAAAGAGATTTAGTAGGACCTACAGTAGGCGGTCAGACACCTTCTATTATACAGCTATAAAAGAGTGGACAGGACTGCCTGAACATGACAAAGACTGTCCAAGCCTGAGCCAGTTCACGAAGAGAGCTAAAACGTTCGTGATGAATGAAGCTACAGAAAGGGAAGAAGAGACTGATTTCCTCTATAGCTAACATTCATGTAAATAATTCATCTAACTTTATTCCTATTGTACCTTTTTGTTACTGTAAATGATCTTCACGCAATTCAGTTACTTAGTTTTTTTAATTTTTATGGTCATAATCATGAATGATCATTACTTACAGCTAAGCTTTAAATAATAAGATATTACAAGGACCCCAATGGAAATAAGTCGCTTCGTCGGACATTTCTTGGGTTATCCAGGCGAGTAATTTACACACATATTAGAATGTATGACAATTGTCATCTAAATTTCTGTAACTGTACTTATGTGTACCTGTACCTAAATAAAATTATTTACATTTAGTAAAACCAAATTGCAATTAACAACTCTGACATCATCCTCCATGTATTACAATAACTTAAAATTATATTTCTAAACTGGGAGCCTCCATTAAGAGCGCTGCTTTAAAAACCCACAATACACGATTTTTGTTAATATGAAGGGATGAGTGGTTGGAGCGACAAGCAATTGGTGTAAGTTTTTTAATAACATGGGAGAGTGACTTGCAAGTCAGTTAATTGTCCCGACGAGCATACTAAGACTTACTGGAGACTTGTCCCAGGACCCAAAGAGTTATTGCTGCGCCTCTTTCACGTTACCCCTGACCTACCTACCTCCCTCCCTCCCTCCTGCTCTAACCCTTCCCATCCAATCTCTTCATTTCCCTCCTAGAGGGAAAGTATTTAGGGAAAAGCAACTTAGTGTCTACCGAGGTTATTGCTGGGAACAATAAACAGAGAGAGAGGAGGAAAGGACATTACCAGTAACAGACAGGAAAAGCTTCAATCCACGGCAGGGGTATACACAATCCCTTGTAATGGCTGCAGCAAATTATACGTTGGCGAAACATCCAGAGACCTACAAATACGCATTTCAGAACACCAGTACGCAGGCAGATCTGACGACTCAAGAAATGCCTGTGTTCAACACCGAAATTTACACAACCATTTAATCAACTACAGAAACGCAAGACTCATCGCCAGAGAAGACAACACGCAATACCGAAGAATCCTAGAATCATCACTCATCTGTATATCCAACAACTTCAACCAGAACAACGGCTTCTACAACATAGCTGAACCTATTGCCAAGAAACTTCTTCAACGCTATCCCACCTAGAACTCAAGAATGGTACACTGCAGGTCCTTTAAGTCACACAATGTTTTTAACTATCACACTACTTTTAAGACTGTCACATGCAGCTTTCTCCACCTGACCCAGCATTCTCCACCTGACTGTACCCTATATATATCTCCATGTTGCTCATTTTCCAGGTAGATCTGTCTGTGACTCGATAAAGCCCACTGCGTGGGCGAAACGTTGTCAATAAAGGATCACATTATACTTCTTATGTGTTTATTTTTCCAGGAAAGGGTTGTCAAGAACGCAGTATTGAGATCTGAAGGAGGATTCCTAAAGTGACGATTCCTGTTGGAGCAGGAGAGGCAAACACCCACGTCCTGGTGAGCCGTGTAAAACCTGGTTCTTGTCTGTAGGGCCCACCAGGCCCGCCACTTCCCAAGGACGTATCTATGTGAGGTAGATGTCTGCCTCACAGAAATAACTTTCGCCTCAAAATCTGCCTGATCATTTCCCTAGACACCAGCATGGCCCGGAAACCAACAGAATTCTGTATGTTCGTGCCGCGCCTGGAGATGGTCTAGCAAGTCTTGGATCTTTTAGGTCATAGAGAGAAGGAGGGAGCATACTGGCATAACAGACGAAGAGGTTAGGAAGTAACATAAGATAAGACACTAAGACCATGAAGCCTCCAGTCCCTCCACCCTACCAGGTCACCCCCATCAGCAGGACCATGTCCCCCACCCCCTCACTTTGAAGATATTCCCTTAAGTGTCCGAAATCAACAGGCTAGCGGCTGCTCCCCAAATATTTACCCTTCTGGACCCTTCAATACAGTTATCACCTGATTAAACCTCTAAAGGGACCTCCCCTTCGAGAACTTTAAAATACCTCCTGTTAATTCTCAAAGTCATTAAAGGTGAGTTGGCAGCCGTAGTGAGCTTCACAGATCGTCAGGGTTGCAAGTAACCCATTCGAACGGGACAAAACTCGATTACAGATCAAAGAGAGTTTTTAGAATGTAACACTGTTAACAAGACGAATAATAACGATCAATTCTCATAGGATTCGTACCGATTTTTTTTCCTCGTTACATTACTGGTATACAATTTTACATACAGTTCGGTGTACAGGGAAAGAGCTGGTATCTTATGATAGTATACTTCAAAGCTCAGCAGCATCCAGAGTATATCACCCCAGGATACCACCCTCAGAAGTAGCAGGTAGGTAAGCCAAGGTGGTACTGGCTCAGGATGACGACAAATATGGGCCAATAAAAAGAGCCACAGAAGAAAACGAATAACAAAGTATCGATGTCATTCAACAGGAAACACGCAAGCAGTTTAAGAATCTACATTGAAAATTAAGGTGCGTGAGAAGTGTCGTAGACATACGCGGGAGAAGAGAGGTGCCGTAGCCATGCGTGGGAGAAGAGACGTTTGGCGGTAATGAACATAAAAATTTATGACTTTTAATAAAAAAAACAATATATATATATATATATATATATATATATATATATATATATATATAAAATGGGATAGTGTGGACACCAAAAGCAAAATTGGGTAAGGGCATCACGACCCATCAGCAGTGAGATGAACACTGTACTCCTGAACTTGTTAAAGACGTCAAACTACGCACTTCTATACCTATACTAATTCCATAATTTTTAAAGGGGTGGAGGGGTAAGCCAGTGGAAGGTCTCGGTCAGATGACCAAAAGTTCCAGCTGCGGGTCATCATATGACTAAGACCCGTGTCAGGAAACACTTGTCCTGTTTCCTGACAAACCTTACTAACCTAACCTACTGCTCTTCTAAGTATTTGTCTAAAGGGAAACTAAAATTATAATTAGTGAACTGATTAAATATATTCACACGAATAAACGTGTAATTTAAATTCGCAACAAAACTAAAATTTTGCAGTTTTTTAATGAAAATTAAGAGCAAGAATGGATTAAAAATTATAAGCACACTATATCAGTCAACTGATACAATATTTATAAAGCAAAGTACCATAAATGAAATTAACATAGTGTATATTGTACAGCTTAAAATATGCTCTATAGATACATCTCTTAATTTTTTTATTTAAACTTGAGTTATCATGAGAGTTTAATCCCTACTTGAGGAATTAAAGTATTTTTGACGGATGGTGAGCAGGTGAAAGGCAGCTTTAATGACTCTCGTGCAGTCAATAGGTTTTAATCCCCATTAACCTTTGGGCAACATCCTTAAAACCTATGATCTCATATGTTGGATATTTACGTAAGGAGTTGCTTATTTCCTGACCCTTAGCCAAACCCTCACATAACTTTCAACAGGACTGCACACGCGCGCATTTGACTGCACACGCGCGCATTTGACGAACCTGCATTTCTAAGTACATCGATATTTAAAGTTAATTGTTAGCAGCCCATAACGACAGATTTGCTGCCATAGCAACTGAACCCACAGCTGAATTCTTGAAATATTCGTCACCCTACTGAAGTCTCCCATATATGGCTGGCTTATTTTAATTCTGCACGCATGCAGTCTTGGGTAATGACGCATGACAGGGAAACTTAGCAAGCTTTTGTTCCCACAATATATCATAATGACACCGGGTAGGTTGCACACTCTGTTCCTACAATGTAATTATCACATAAAATAGTGGAACAGCAAACTGGGTGTTCCCACAACGTAACTATCACATAAAATAGTGCAGTTCGACACTACAGATGTACCGGATTAAATAGGATAAAACAACGAAGCAACATGCTGGCCCCAACACTGACTTTCAACAACAATCTTTAGCCACTCAACATGTCCATTAATTAGGTCTCACGTCCGGATAAGCTTCTAAATATCTTAGTATCTGTGTCTGTGTCTGTCAGGCATATACATGTCATATAATCCTGGGCATAAAAATGCTAACTCAACAAAAGACGTATGTAAGAACGTTGTAATTAGATTCTCGAATTCTGAAGATATAAAATAAGTTACAAAAGAATATAACAAAATAAGCAAGTCCCAAACAAAACCAAGAGCACCAATTATACCAAAGAAAGGCGCTAAACAATGTCCAAACTTAACAATACCACAAATACTAAGCGCAGAGGCATTAAGAACATAAACACGTTCAAGTAACTTCCCCAACATACATTTAAAAAAAAAAACATCTTACTGATGGTATGCAAAACCGACTTGTTCAACACTTGGGTATCTTTACCGCCGAGAAATTTCGGCATTAACGTCATCCTAGTGTTGCAAATGTGTCTTATTTATCAATTCATCAGAAACATGCTCTGCTTACCTCTCCGTATGAACTGATAAAAGTCTCTGGTGCTCGAAACGTCTGAGTAGTGTGTCATGCAGAACGTATTGTGTCTTATTAATATAACTGTCGGTATTTCTTACCACTGATACACAGATGTTGTATATGACATGTCAGCAATATGATAAGGCAGTCAAATAGAGAGGCAACAGATGTTGATGTGAAACGAAGATGATGTAATCAGTATTTGAGGTGGTCAGTCCCTCAGCCTGGAGAAGAGTTCAGCTCCATGGTCATTAAAAACAGCCCATGCTAAACTGTGTCTGAATTCCGTGTGGCAAGAACAACAACCTGGTGTAACAACAAAATCGGCACACGGAAACACCACAGGGAAACCTGCAACGCCTAAAATCTTGGTCAAATACCCTTTGTATTTTACTAAGTCTCTTGGTGCTGGTGAGAGGCATTCCATTTTGCCAGTTGCTTTATGATCGCTACGGGTTTAGTTATCTCCCAATGAATAAATGGCGTTTAATTTGTTTGAATGCAAGGAAGAAATGAAGGAATGGAAACCAGAAGTACATAGAATATAGCCTATAGAAAGAAAACTTTTCATATCAAAGGAAAGGACCTTGGAGTCAGCATCACGACAAACATATCACCAGTTACACATGAATTATGGAACATGGACAACATACCCGAGACTGGCAAATCATAAAACAATATTCAGGAACAATCTTTTAGAACACTAAATACAACGTATGTAAGGCCATCGTGGAGTACACAGCCCCAGTATGGAGCCCTTGACACTTAACAAGAATATGGACAAGCTGAAGAAGGTCCAAAGGTTTGCAATAAAACTTGCCCCAGAGTAAAAAACAATGCGTGTTTGGAAAGACTCAAGAAACCGGATCTGACGACATGATTACAGACATGATTACAACGTATGTAAAATCCTAAGAGAGACATGTAGGTCAAACACAAGACATGTTCTGGAAGACGGAACCAGAAACAAGGAACTGCATGGACACTATACGAATGTCACTAAGTAATAGTTTCACAATGTTGGAGGAGAGTAATGATCTACATGAAGAAGAGCTGAAACACGTCAACAACTAACAACAATAACAATAATAACCAACAATTGTCTATATGAAAAGTTAGTCACATATGGCTCCAGGTTACCTCTGTGCATCAGTATTAACATTAGTTTAAACAAAGACAAAAATTACTGAATAATAAAGCAAATTATATTATAAAGCAAACTGTATAATAAAAGAAATGGCAGGATTTGTCTATCAACCAAGTTTTGTTAAGAAAATACGTTGCAAAATACACGTTAGGAACTCTCATCCTTAAACCAATGTGTGTTATTAAATGTGAGAGGAAAGAAGGAAACGGAGGAGTGAGGAACACTGAGGAACTAAGAAGAAAAAATGATGAACGGAGAGGAAGAGGAAGGGGGGAATGATGAACGGTGGAATGAAGGATTATGTGATACGGAAAGATAAGTTTAAAATGAGAAACAAAAAAGTGTTTTGGGGAAGAACAGAGCAGAATGAGAAACGTAGTGTGTGTGGAAGGGAAGAGAAGACGAGGAGAGTAAGTGTGTGAAAGGGAAGAGGAGAATAAGAAACGTAAAAAGAACGGATAATGAGTGAGAGACACACCAGTATTCTCTGCTCTGGTGTGAGTGTCTGCGCAGATATTTTTTTGTGGTTAGTAAATATAACTATTCTGATGTTCAATAAATAGGTACCTCCTTTTTTTCTTCTACGATGTTCACTAAATAGGTACCTATCTTCCTCTATATTTATTATATTCAGTAAATAGGTATCTTTGTACTTACCATGATATTTACTAAACAGGTACCTATCTTCCTCTGTATTCACTATGTTCACTTAACAGGTACCTTTCGTCCTATATTTTTTACCATGATGTTCGCGAAATAGGAACCACGACATTTCAACCCTCATCCCCGCAACGCTACTACAACTCTCCACCACTAACTCCCCAACCCTCCACCTATCCCCCCATCACCTCCCCCACCAAGCTCTCACAGTAGTAGAATAACAGTCTCACTGTAAAGGTAAAAATGGAAATACAAGATCATTTGAGAAATGTGAGTGCAGAGTGAATTACTTAAATTGGAAGAATTGTGGGCGTTATTTGCTTGCTTGATTCCTTGCTTCTTTCTTTACTTGTTTCCTTGTTTTCCTGCTGGCTTCCTTTCTAGATGACTTCCTATTTCACTGCTGGCTTGTTTTCTTCCTTGTTTTGTTCCTTCTCTCTGCATTATTACTTGTTTTTCTTACTTATATTGTTCCTTGATTCCTTGCTTACGTTGTTGCTTGTTTTTTTTTTTTTGCTTAAGAGCATAAAAATATGAGAATAGATTATTATTACTATAATCAAAACTAAGCGTTAAACCACCCTGAGAATGGAGGAATACTGCAGCAGGCCTACTGACCCATACAAGGCAAATTTTTACGAAATCAAACCATTCCCATCTACATATTTCTTCAATCCATTCTCAAAGGCGTCCAAGAAGATAGCTTCAATACCTCAGGTTTTAATTAAACCCAACCCTTCTCACTCGTATAGTTATCTAACCTATTTTTAAAGCTTCCCAAGCTTTAAGCTTCTATGACCCTACTTGGTTCGGAGGACATCTCAACAATCTTAACTACTCCTGGTCCATCTCTTAGGTATGACCTACTTCCACTGGGATAATCCCGCCTACCAGTGACTAAACCTTCGTCTGCTGCACATCCCTCACCTGATGCCAGTATATAAGCGCCAATTTTCATGCCCATGCTTCAGACTCTTCAAGACTACGGTGAGGGAGTGATTACCTCGTCTTTTGTATGTAGTTCTACAATCTTCCCATTATGTCCTTGAACTTGAATTGATAAAGCCCCTGGATGGCGAAACATCTACAAATAAAGATACCCAGATGTTGCACATGTGTCTAATTCTTTACTTGATAGATTGTTCCACTCATCGACAACTTCATTACTTTCCTATGTTCTTTCTAACTCTAACTTTATCTAATTTAAATCCATAATATCGAGTTCTTTCTTATTTCGATATCCTCAGTACTCTATTTATATCGCCTTTGTCGTGCCGGTCTTCCACTTACATTCTTCAATGATATCTCCTTTCATTCTACGTCTCTCAGGAGAGTTAAGATACTACAAGGCTCGCAATCTATCCTAGTATGAGAGATTCCTTATACAGTGCTTGTTGCTTGTTTCCTTACTTTGTTACTAGCCTCACAGTTGTGCTTGTAGAGGTCGAGTCTGCTCCTGACCCCGTCTCCTAAACTATTTTCACAGGCATTTCTTGTATTTGGCTGCTTAAACCTTATCATACCCACGCTTTAAACTAAGTATCAAAATTACAACTATACTTCCTCGTCACACTCAATTCGCTTTTCCTCCATCGAGACTGAAGAAATTCTTCCTAAAATCCCTGTGGCCCATTCTTGTCTTCAGCTTCTACCTGTATTCCTTTCTTCTTGGATACCTGCAAACAAGACTCTTTAATTTGCCTGACCTGTGGATCAATGCATGAGCAATGGCAAGGTGTCTGTCTCAAACTAGGCAAACGGAGAATCGAGCCTCTAATCTCCATCGGGATTAGAGGTAAACAAACTAATCACGGAACGGATGGGGGTTTGAACCCATGGCCTGAGTTTTAGGAGTCACTCGTAATGGGTTCGAATCCCACGTTCCGTGGTTTGTTTGCAATCGTGTTATTACGAAAACTAAATAAATTTCTCATCTACTCTACGAATTCCACTGAAACTTTGGTACGTCAAAATATGTTTCCCACAACCTTGTTGAAAATGGTATAAAATACCGACAAGTTGATGATTAAGACATGTGCAACAGTTGGGTATTTTTATTTTTAAACGTTTCGCCTACACAGTAGGCTTCTTCAGTCAGATAAAAAGGCAACTGCTGCCCCTGTATTTGGCTGAAGAAGCCAGTGTTGCAACATGCGTGTTAATCACTCCCACAACCTGCTCTCCACTAGGTCACCGTGAAGAGTCCCTTCAGCGTCCCTATTTAGTGCGTCTCTGCGTCTAAGGAAACACGATATAAAAGATACTGTACACGACGTTGTCGGAGAGGTCAACGTCCCCGCGGCCCGGTCCGAAACCAGGCCTCCTGGTGGGTCAAGGCCTGACCAACCAGACTGTTACTGCTGGTCGCACGTAAGGTACTTCGACGTACGAACCTCAGTCCGGCTGATCAGGAACTAATTTGAGTAACGTATTAAGTGCCTTCTAGAATACAGCCAGGGGTCTGTTGGTAATCCTCTTCGTGTGTGATGGGAGGCTGTTGGGGTTGACTTGATTATTGACAGTAACTCAGATCTTTTTTCAATAATATCTGATTAAACCCTCTCCCTTTGTTTCTTTACATCAGTGGAACAATACACATGTGGAGAGAAAAGGCAAACAAACAAGATATTTCTTTTCTTTAAACAATACCGGGACAGATATGCATTTTCTTGGTCATACTACCTCAAATTCCTCGGTATCATTCACCGTTCTCTGCACTGGACTTAAGAAGCCACTGGCTGGCGACACGTTTCCGGATACTACCCAAATGTTTCACAATTGTTTCAGTTATCAACCTGTCGGTTTTATAAACCATTTATTCAAACACTAATTTTACCTCTGATATACCTTTGACAGATTACGAGAGTTTGCCTATTCCCGAGCTTGACTCTGAGCCAGGCTTGTCTGGTGCTTGCCACACACAGAGAGATAGAGAGAGACCTTCATTTTAAGGAGACAAAGCAGAGGTGTCAAAGGTCACTGGTCAGGTTTTAGATTACTTCTCTCTAACTTCTTGATTATATGCATAATTTAAATTAAAAAAAAATCATGAGTTACATCAGGGAATCGTCTCGTGCTATTTCTACATCATCTAAGTTTCTCTCACAGACTTTTACACAAGTGTGTTTCTCCCTCCACTGTAAGCCGCCTATACTTAGTCCCTTTCAAATTACGCGGCACTACGGTGCTGCCATCTATAGGCCTATCAAGGTCAGGCTGGCTTGCCATGTTTCTCTCTCACTCCTACGGCCTACGTGATTGAGGCTGGTCCTACCCTCGCTGGCTTCCGGTCCCCTCCCACGCTCTGCATCCGTGTACACTCACATCTCTTGATCAATAAAGAGTCATCTAGTCTGTGGCCGTATCTCTACACCTACGCTACCATTCTACTGCACGATATCTAACGAAGTAAGGCGAGAACAGTAATAACACCACACTCTCTCTCGCAACTTTCAATCCTCTTCCACTCTCACGCTGGAGGTTCCTTCTCCGCTCTCAGTGTAAACCTGGGATATGGAAAACTCAACACATCGAGCATCTGAGTAAGTTATGGAAATCCAATATCGTTTGTGTTTGTGTGTGTGTGTGTGTGTGTGTGTGTGTGTGTGTGTGTGTGTGTGTGTGTGTGTGTGTGTGTGTGTGTGTGTGTGTGTGTGTGAGAGAGCGAGCACAGGGGTGCAGTTTCAACTTCCTGAGTCGCGTTGATCACCGGGAGCATTATATCCCTATCCTCTGGAGTGCTGTTTTGTCAACTTTTGTCACTGTGTAAGGAGAGTGATTCCACTAGTTATTGAAATTGATTCAAGTAGTGGCTTTTTATATCTCTTGTCTCTCTCCTCCTACTGCTGGTCCCTCCCACATCACGCTACGTAAATTTGTGTATGCAATAATTTCGCAAAAATCATTCTGAATCTAACGAAAAAATACATTTCATTGTGCTTGTTTATTATTAGTCTGGGGGCACAGCTTCAACCGTTTTTTACCCATATCTAACTCATCTTAACCCTGGAGTATTTTGTATGTCATAATCCTACCTCATCTTCGTCTCCGTTCTTACTACGTCATTGAGCTAAATCTCTCACATCGTTAGCGCCGTCACCATTCTGGCGGTAAACACACAAACAATCCGTACTAAGGAAACTGACTTTGTAAATGGTCCAAATCGGAGCGAAACGTCGTCGTAAGTTTCTCTCTCCTATGTGCGGGTTATTTATGTATTGTTCCAGCAAGGTATTGATCGTTTTTGTTTATCTGATACTTATGATGACGTTTCAATCCTATTTGCAGCATCAACTAGTCACACATACGAGCGAAGGGAAGGGAGGGAAGGTAAACATTTGTAAGTTCTCGACCTTCGTTAATAATTATCCTACATTTGGGCTTGACAATCAATGTTGTGAATAGCAATTTGAAGGATTCCAAGTTCGGTTCCCATAAGATCAGTCTTATGCTAGCTGGTAGGGCTGGTTCAATATTTATGAGCGTGGAGAGTGGCGCACGGGAGCCAGCTGCCTGCACGGGTGATGATATATTGAAACCTCTGTCGAACCTCTGAGGTGTGAAAAGACTCTGCGGGTTCCTGGTTCCTGGTTCCCTCCTCCGCGTAAGGCAAGGAGAGGTACAGGAAAGAGGAAGGAAGCATGAAAGGGATGATGCAAGGAATTACGGACTACGAAACAAAGATGGAAGGAAGGAAGGGAGATCTAAGGAACAAAGGAAGGAGAGGAGAAAGGAAATGAAGAAGGCAGGAAGCAGATGAGGGAGGGAGGGAGAAGAGGGAAGAAACGAAGAAGAGAGGAAGCTAACGATGGACGGAGGGATCAAAGGAGAAAGAGAAGAAAGGAAAAAGCGAAAAGAGCTTAGCTAGAGAGAGAGAGAGGGAAGGAGAAGTCTAAGAATGGAAGAAGGAAGCTTAAAAGAGAAAGTGGGAACTAAGACGAGGAGCGAGAAAAATAGGGAGGCAGCAAAAGAGTGAAAAGGGGGAAGAAGCGAAGGAAGTTGGAAATAGAAGAGGAAAGGAGGAGAAATTTCCACCTGACAAATATCTGCCCGGCTTCCACAACCTGATATTTAACCACAATTATTTCGGATTCAACTCCATATTTACTCCTTAATGTGACCTGCTTTCTCCAGTCCTGGAACCAAGGCCACTGAAACAATTATGGAACCACAGTCCTGGAGCCATGACTACTGGAACAATTATGGAACCACAGTCCTGGAACCAAGACCACTGGAACAATGATAGAACTACAGTCCTGGAACCAAGACCACTGGAACAATGATGGAACTACAGTCTTGGAACCAAGATCACTGGAACAATTATGGAACCACAGTCCTGGAACCATGACTACTGGAACAATGATGGAACCACAGTCCTGGAACCATGACTACTGGAACAATGATGGAACCACAGTTCTGGAACCAAGACTAATTGAATAATGACGGAGTCAGAGTCCTGGAAACAAGACCACTGGAACAATGATGGAACCACAGTCCTGGAACCAAGACCACTGGTACAATGGAACCACAGTACGAGAATCAATACCACTACAACAATGAAAGAACCACAGTCCTGGAACCAAGACCATTGGAACAAGGGAACCTTTGTCCAGAAACCAAGTTCACTGGAACAATGAAGAAACCGCAATAAGTTCTCCGTGTAGCTGTGTCAACAGGGTGAACTATGTACTCGGCTGTGTCAACAGGGTGAACTATGTACTCGGCTGTGTCAACAGGGTGAACTATGTACTCGGCTGTGTCAACAGGGTGAACTATGTACTCGGGTGCATCAAAAGCATCAGGAAAGACAGTTGATAAAGCCAACATCACACAGAGAAGTAATCTGACAAAATCCCATAGTGGCTTTACGTCGGCAGATACAAGCCTTACTTTATGTTTGATTCAATATTTGTTAGCGACTACCTAACCTTGCAGAACAGCCCTACACAGTATACGATGTTTTACTCATAGGCCTGATGGAGGTGCCAGGTCGAACAACAATTAAAGGTAAAAAAATAAATGAAAATAGTTTTCAAAACAAAACTGCGGCACGAACAGAAAAATGAGAATTTGAGCGCAAGCAAAATGAGGAGGTTAAGGAATGTTGGGAGATGCTGTAGATATAAGGAATGCTGAAAATGTAATGCCTGTCATATATCTGTTATGGTTCTGTGGATCAAACTGGTCTGAAACCAGAGCTAACAAATTGTATAGGAAATTCTACATCACACACACACACACACAGTAAAGAATCGTTCAGGACTCTGTACACCGTGTATGTCAGGCCCATACTGGACTAGGCAGCACCAGTTTAGAACCCACACCTGGTCAAGCACGTCAGGAAATTAGAGAAAGTGCAAAGGTTTGCAACGAGACAAATCCCGTAGCTAAAGGGTAAGAGAAATCGACCTGACAACACTGGAGGACAGGAGGGATAGGGGGGACATGATAACATATAAAATACTGAGAGGAATCGACAAGGTGGACAGAGAGGGCTGTTCCAGAGATGGGACACTGCAACAAGGGGTCACAATTGGAAATTGAAGACTCGGATGAATCACAGGGATGTTAGGAAGCATTTCTTAAGTCATAGAGTGGTCAGGAAGTGGAACACTTCGGAAAGTGATGTAGTGGAGGCAAGATCCATACATAGCTTTAAGAAGAGGTATGATAAAGCTCACGGAGCAGAGAGAGTGTGACCTAGTAGCAACCAGTGAAGAGGAGGGGCTAGGAGCTGTGAATCGACCCCTACAACCACAATTAGGTTAGTACACACTTCCTGCACAATGTCTTCTTCCCACAACGACGGAAGATGATTAATTTGCTCGACGCAAAGTTTTCTTCTGCAATTAGTCCGACAACAAGGATTCTATTATAATAAAAGCGCAGCTCACTGTGGCGAAGCAGAGGGCAGCTGTGGCGAAGTAGAAGGCAGCTGTGGCGAAGCAGACGGCAGCTGTGGCGAAGTAGAAGGCAGTTGTGGTGAAGCAGAGGGCAGCTGTGGCGAAGCAGAGGGCAACTGTGGCGAAGCAGAAGGCAGCTGTGGCGAAGTAGAAGGCAGCTGTGGCGAAGCAGAAGGTAGCTGTGGCGAAGCAGAAGGCAGCTGTGTCGAAATAGAAGGCAGCTGTGGCGAGGCAGAGAACAGCTGTGGCAAAGCATATGACAGTTGTGGCGAAGTAGAAGGCAGTTGTGGTGAAGCAGAAGGCAGCTGTGGCGAAGCAGAAGGCAGCTGTGGCGAAGTAGAAGGCAGCTGTTGCGAAGTAGAAGGCAGCTTTGGTGAAGCAGAGGGCAGCTGTAACAGTTAGGAACAATTTCATTTAAGTGATTTATGTGCCTTCAGATTCCATGATGTACTCCCCTATTCCTCGTCTACCCTAAGCTTTCACCGACACTTTCCCAGCATATATAATATCCCTCCCTAAAGTGCACGTAGCAGAGCGAGCATAACAGTTGTGTCGCCATAACTACATCTTTTTTTTCTTCAAATCTATTGTCTCAGGTTCACTCTACTACACGTCTTTCACACTCCAAGTTTGTCTGCTACTGAACATTCTCTACACTACAGATCATCTTGACCTCGATCGAAATGGCGTATTGCCTACGGAACGAAATAATGGGACAATGTTAATTTTGGCTTGATAAAACTCTTAGACATCGAATCGTTGTCGTGATCAAAACTTGCTATGCAAATTTTTTTTTCAGCTCTCCCTATTTCTCCTTTTTAGATCCACACATTTTCTCCTCGTAAACCCTTCCTCCTTTCCTTTCACTGAGACAACGTTTCGCTTTTACTTGATAAACCTCTACACAGAGCAAAACGTTATCTTAATCGAAGCTTGCTATGAAGCCTGTGTTGTGTGTCTCTACCCTCCTTACCCTCGTTAGTACCCCTCCACATTCTTTCTCCGTACACCTTTCTACCCATCCTTCCCCTTTCTATTACCTGTTCTATCCATTTCCACTTTTGCTTCCGCCTTGCAGACAGCCAGAGTCATCTCCCAGCGACCGCGATCGTCCAGTAATTAGATCGCAGTGTGATTACTCGAGTCAGTAGTCTCTTCCCTCCAGCTGCTGATGATCCTGACGCCTCGATCATCACGCACGCCTACACTAATAAATCACGCCCTGCCGATAATTAATGAAACTCCCTCACCTAGATTATTTTTGACTTCCTAGCGAGGCAAGTGTTAAGGTGTAGTTGATAAACACGATGCTAGAGCAACACGATGTTGCTAGTGATACAGGTCTAATGAAACTTTACTGACATACAATATACAAGGCAGTAAGTGTTAGTGAGGCAAGTGTTACAAAGGTGTGTCTGATATACACAATACTAGGAAAATAAGTGCTAGTGAGGCAAGGGGAAATATTACTAGTATCCACATTACTAGCACACACATAAATGGGTGTACGAGGGGTACGGACGATTCCATGATGATAATGGAAGGAAAATGGGTAGAGGTTGAGCGTGCGAGCCCCTAGGGATGGACATAATGGGGTTGTGGTAGGGGGTGCACGGTGAAGGTGATTAGTGGCTGGCATCAAACAATAATTACGGTCTTTGAACAAGAGGTAAAAATCAATTACAACCACTGTCATGGATGAGACTGGATAGAACTTGACCCCTCGACCTTTAACATCACACCTGAGCTGGAGGTGACCTTTTGCCGATTCACCTGAACTCCTCATGAACACCTGACCCTCCTCTGACCTTTCCGACTCTACAAGAAGTTTCCCGATACACTTACAGTAAAACTCCCAAAATCAGTAAGATTTATTTAAAAGTGTAATAGCTTTATCTCGAGAGAAATATTCCATTGTTTCGTGACGCGACTCCACCACCACTGAACTCCAATGATTTATATCCACCCCTCCCATGAACCACTCGTGAGTTTTGTTGTCATCACTGAAACACCTCAGATCTTTTACAGATACCTGAGCTTCAGATGCCGTTTTATTTACACACTTGATGGGACCACGGTCAACAACGCCACGCCTGAACTTTCCAGCGTAGAGCTGGTACATCTTTACCTCTCATAACCTTTTCTGAAACACGTGAATCTTCCCTGAAATTCAGTTTATACACTTTGCTGGCACCTATAAACTGATCTCTCCGAGTGTCCTTCATTCTACCGGGGGAAAAAAAAGTCTGTTGGGTATTCATTCAGGAAACTATCAACTGAGAATGGTCTTCGTCATACGATGATCCATCCAGTGGTACCGGCACTATGGCAGAGTGACAAAAGAATGGTGTCAAATGACAAGTGAAACTGGAGTAGCTTATAGCCCTATTAGAGGCCATGGCAGGAGCACCGCTGGCTGACCAGTAATGAAGTCACTGATCTAAGAGCAAAAGCTTCCTCCGACCTTTAGAATTATGACCAATTTTTTTTTCACATCCATGTTACCCAAATAACCCGCACATAGGAGACTGAAACTTATGACGACGTTTCGGTCCGACTTGGAACATTATCCTGCCTTTTCTTCAAGAATTAATTTTATATGCAGAAGTATATTAGCAATGTGAAAATGTATTCAACTGATAGCAACCAACAATCTACACAACAATAACGAAGTTTTTAAAGATATCATAACGTATATGTTTGTAAGAAGTAGAAAGAACACACATCAAAAACTATATAAAAATTGCTAAAATAAATATAAGTCAGAGCGTCTACTAAAGCGCCATCAGTGAGAATGTGCGCGTCCACAATAATAGTGAGCAGTGCTTGACTGTTGTGCAGATTACCGGGAACCACCCTGATTACGACCCTGGCTTCACCTCCGATGGGTGAGCTTCACTTCACCTTTTCCTTTGCTCAAATGTAACAGTAATGTATCTTTTTTGGAATTTAAAATTTATTGCAATTGTAACTATTTTTGTAAAGAAACCCATCTTACGACTCTTACGACGAACCCCGTATTTGAATATCTTTTATCTTTCTTGAATTAAACTTCCATACACTTCAATGGACCTTTCCCGTATTTAAATGGGTCTTAGATGTATTACAGTTGTGGAGGAGGAAAATTCATTTCCTGCATTCTGAAGGATGAATGATGGTGGTGCCGCTTGCTGGATCATTTATATTTAAATAGCCATCATTACTGAGTGATGATGAATGTGATTTCCTTCTTTGGGTCATTAATTTGATGCAATGTAATAAAAACACGACTACTTGAACGAGTTTTATCCTACTAACAAAAACTTTCCTCATATTTACATGGACTACCATCATTATGTAAACAATTTTCTCCTCTTAATTTAATGAGCCATTATTTCTCTATTAATGGGTCTCATTCCCAATACCAACCTCCTAGTTTCCTAGTCTTAATACCAATCACAGTTTTAATACTGTTGCATCCCTAAAACCAATTAAGAACCAAAACACTATTCTCACAGCCCACCTAGTTATTCCTAATAATAATAATAATAATACACACACACACACACACATTTTATATATATATATATATATATATATATATATATATATATATATTACATACAAATTTATACGTATGTACGTATAATCTCATAGAATTAAGCTGTATGATACGGCACCTATACAGGAAGTTCCTGTGTTCGATTCACGTCTGCGTGTTATTACTAGGTAATGAGAGCTCAGTATTATTAAAATGATAAAAATGTTATGGTTACCTTCTCAGATTGGTGACAAATTGTCTAATGATTACATGTTCTTCAAAAACCCTGAAAAAAAATAACAGCAAATCTTTCCAATTAAGTGAGAAAAAGAGGGTTATAATTCGTCCTGGATAGCTAAAAGTCGTGAATATCCTCTCTTGTGTTCTCTTATATCAAATTTTGTTTAAAATTATTAGTCGTGAACGAACAGTTAGACTTAATATAAATAAACCAAGCAAGTCTCTCAAGGACAAACAAAAACCTGCCCCTGCATAACAATAAAAAATTATGCCCGCGTCTCAACGAGGAAGATGGTGAGGGAGTTAATAGCTTAGGTGTTATGAGAAGATGGTGAGGAAGTTAGTGGCTTAGGTGTTGCAAGAAGATGGTGAGGAAGGTTAGTGGCTTAGGTGTTGCGAGAAGATGGTGAGGGAGTTAGTGGCTTAGGTGTTGCAAGAAGATGGTGAGGAAGTTTAGTGGCTTAGGTGTTGCGAGAAGATGGTGAGGGAGTTAGTGGCTTAGGTGTTGCGAGAAGATGGTGAGGGAGTTAGTGGCTTAGGTGTTGCCAGAAGATGCACAACGAAGTTGTCCTGAACAAAAAAATATCCTGCATGGGAACACTTCATGGTAAAACCTCGCCCTGATACAGTTATTGGACGATAAAAATTAAGGACTGGTACAAATAACCAGCTCGAATATCCTAGTTAAGTCGTAGAGGTGATGGAAGGCCACAACAGGTAGAGAGGGAAGGTAAACTTTATACACTAAGCGCGAAGGAATTTCTGAAATATCAACAAAAGCAGATAAGTCTATATATATTTATGATGGCTTTTATATATTAGTGTTAACTTTTCGTAAAAAAGTGAACAAAGCTTCAAAATCATGAGAGTTAATAAAACATTTAATAAATAATAATATTAAAACTGTTAGCAGTTTGTATGTGATTAGGGTAAGGTGGGAACGAGACTAGATAGAACCTAATATAAACTCACCCACTGAACCCAGTTAAACTGATACCTAATCCCGTCACATACTACCTGCAAAAAGTATAACTGTTTTCATGCTTGTTCAATTATTTCTTTGAAAGGAAGAACCTATGTGAATAAAATGTCACGTAGTGTATTAACCATCTAAGGAAAACGCTAACTTCAGTGACAACCAGGGTTTCAGGAGTAATTCTTAAGAAAAAATAATAACCCATACCTGTGCAATATTTCCTAAAGTCCCCAAGAACATGTATTTGTCAGTTCCTGAGGAAATGACAGTTGCAATTCTTCACTTGGCAAGAATAGTTAAGAACGAATATTTTAAGTGTCATTTTAATGTCTTTAAGACGAAACTCCACATAAAGGAACCTTCAGAAATCATTGAGTGTGTTTTAAATGAGATGTATTCCACACACTTCATTTCATGACAGAAAAGGCAGACAATAACGAGGGTTGGTCCCAGTGGGTCTACCATTCCTACATCATTATCTATAAGCAACGTTATTAAAAAAAAGTGAAATAAAACAGCTCATGCACTCGAGTTTCGTTTGGATTCCAACGCCCCCCTCCCTTACATACACACACACACACACACCCATAACGACCAGCGAAGACGCGGGACCAGGAGCTATGAATCAGCCCCTTCATACAGAAATAGGTGAGTACACACACAACTGGAAGTTGAAGACTCAAATGAGTCACAGGGATGTTAGGAGGTATTTCTTCAACCATACACTGTCAGGAAGTCGAACAATCTGGTGTGATGTAGTGGAGGCAGGATCCATACATAGCTTTAAGAAGAGATACGATAAAGCTCATGGAGCAGGGAGAGAGTGGACCTAGTGGTGACCAGCGAAGAGGAGGGCCCAGGAGCTGTGACTTGACTCCTGCAACCACAAATGAGTAGGTATACACACACACGCCAGGCTGGTTCTCTATGATAAGCGACTCTCCCTTGCTGACTAAAACATTAAACAAAATGTGTAAAGCTTCAGACTAGAGCCACAATATACGATTTCCTTTGTAAAAATGCTACCTAGGATATTGTAACCCAGTAACGTAGTTTATATGTACCCACATCATGGGTCGTGGGTGTTCACCCACCCACTCTTGCAATCTGTAAATTGTTTCCTTGATGAGGCTACCTTCATGCCGATAAAGCACTTTTGATCCAAGGAACCTACGATCGATCCTGTTTGTTCCCTAGTACGCAGGCGTTGAATGACCCTTGAGAGTTTACTGCTTCCCCATGAATACTGAATAATAATAATAATAATAATAATAATAATAATAATAATAATAATAATAACAATAATGCTCTTCATAGTCTTACATTTCAAGATGCGAAAATATGTTGGAAAATAGTATATACTACAGATAAGTTGAAGAGTAAGACACATTTGCAACAGTTGAGTATCTTGCTACGTTATCGAGACCTTCACAATTCTCCCTCTTCAGTATTTCAAGACTCGTGTTTCAGCTTTACACTGTTCCAGACTATTTAGCTAAAAGCTTCTCCAGACTGAGGGACTGACCACAACAAAAATTATTACTCAAGGTTGATTACATCATCTTCGCTACCACGCTTTGTATTTGACTGAAGACGCCTACTGTGTAGGCGAAACATTTCAACCAACTATAAAGATAAGCAACTGTTGCACATGTAATCTTACTCTTCATGATGATGCTGAAATAAAGTTCGAAATGACTATAATGTACGTACACCAGAGTGTACTGTGTCGAGTCTAGGCTCACGCAGATCAATACCACCGTGAATGTAGCGCTGGAAGATGGTAGTTGACACGTGCCAGTACGAACTGTTGTTCGTACTGGCAGGCGAGTAAAAGGTGACTGGGCACTCCAGTCTGGAGAATTTTACGATCTGGTGGATTCCCTAAGTCGCCTTGGTTTCAACTTTCTTCATGTAGGTTGTACAGTGGTAAGGTGTCAACTACCATCTTGCAGCGCTACATTCACCGTGGCATTGATCTGCGTGAGCCTGGACTCGACACAGTACAGAGAGCACGGGACGTGCTATTCGAGTGTGAGCAAGGTAACATTTATTAACAGATTCAGGGGAAACTGGTTAGCCGGACTTGTGTCCTGGATGCGGGAGGTACAGTATCCGCACTCTCGAAGACGGGCGGAGATGTAACAGTTCTGAACGGCGATGTCAACACGCTTCTGGCAAGACAGTGACTGAATGAATGACAGTGAAAGTGTTTCCTCTTTTTAGGTCACCATGTCTCGGTGAGGCTGCTGGTGTGTTGAAAAAAATAAAGATGGTTAACTTGTTGCCGGTTACGGATATCTTTTTTCACCCACGTAATATTTATCACATCCTTTAGCAGCCCTTCCTTCGTTTTCAACAACTTGCGTTAGTATGTCAACGCTCTAAGACACTACGGTGTCACGTGATCGTAAGTGGCCCATTATGTGTTATAGCATTTTAATTAGTTGGTTAGCTATACGTAAAAATATGACAATACACATTAACCTAACCCAGAATACAACAACAAATATTACATTTTTTGAAGAGACTTGGATGAAGCAGAAGTTACTGAACACTAATGCGCTCAAAAACTTGCGTTTTTTGCTTGGTTTTAGGAAAAATCATGTGTGTAGTAGGTCAAGTGATGTCTAGGAGTGTTTGTCACGTCTAGAAAACGACACACTGTCATTTTCCTACACATTTGTTTGAAGGAAAACCTAGTTCGTGTTTCAATGCAACTTATCGAGTTGTCAAGGATTTCTAGAGTTTATGTCTGCATTCCTGGATGAAGGTTTGGAGAATTTCAGTGCAGAGAAAATCTCAGCGATGTGGCGACATTCTTCTTCTATTATGTCGCTGCTGTATGTCTGACATGCTCACCACCAATCCAATAAGCATTCTCAGTTTTCTCTCTTGACGTGGTGATTAAAAGAGTACAATATCGTTTATACCTTATACCTTTGATATACCTTTGAAGAGTTTCGAGAGTATCTACTCTCTGAGCCCGGCCATGGGCCAGGCTCGTCTGGTGCTTGCCTGGTCAACCAGGCTGTTGCTGCTGGAGGCCCGCTGCCCCACATATCCATCACAGCCTGGTTGATCTGGCACCTGGTGAAGATATTTGTCCAGTTTCCTCTTGAAGGCTTCTACACTGGTTCCAGCCGTGTTTCGGATATCTTCTGGTAAGATGTTGAATAGTCTGGGACCCCGGATGTTAATACAGTGCTCCCGTATTGTCCCCACCGCACCCCTGCTCCTCACTGGATTTATTTTACACTTTCTCCCATATCTCTCACTCCAGTATGTTGTTATGGCAGTGTGCAGATTTGGGACCAGGCCCTCAAGTACTTTCCATGTATATATTATCATGTATCTCTCTCTCCTCCGCTCCAATGAGTACATGTTCAAGACTTGAAGGCGTTCCCAATAATTTAGATGTTTCAATGGCTCAATGTGAGCCGTAAACGATCTCTGGATTTGTTCCAGCTCTGCTATTTCTCCTGCCCTGAACGGGGCCGTCAGCACTGAGCAGTATTCTAAGTGAGGGAGCACTAGCGATTTGAATAGTGTCACCATCGGCATTATTTCCCTTGTTTTGAAAGTTCTCAATACCCACCCCGTCATCTTCCTGGCTGTTGTGATCTTTGTCTTGTTATGGTCTTTAAACGACAGATCAGCAGACATAATTATTCCCAAGTCCTTTACGTGTTCCTTTCGTTCTATGTGGTGACCCTCTTGCGTTTTGTATATAGTGTTCCTTTTGAGTTCTTCATTTTTTCCATACCTAAGCAGCTGAAACTTATCACCATTGAACGTCATGTTGTTCTCCACTGCCCATTGGAAGACCCTGCTTATGTACATGAATAGTACACAATAGTGTCAAGATTAAGAATTAAGACACAAGTGGTATCTTTATTTGTAGATGTTTCTCCATCCAGTGGCTTTATCAATACAAATTCAAGGACATAATGGAACTAAGTACAAAAGATGAGGTAATCAGTCCCTCAGCTTTGGAGTTGGGGAAGATCACCGTAGTCTTGAAGAATCTGAAGCATAGGCACGAAGAATGGCACTCATATACTGGCGTCAGGTGAGGAACGTGCAGCAGACGAAGGCATTGTCACTGGTAGGCGATATTTCCCAGTGGAAGTAGGTCATACCCGAGGGATGGGCCACAAGTAGGCATGTTCTCTGAGCCAAGATTCCATGATGTTGCTGTGTCTGACAGGCTGTACATGAATGGTACACAATACCAACAAGATGAAGAATTAAACACATGTGTAACATCTGCGTATCTTTACTGTAGACGTTTCGCCCTCCAATAGTTTTATCAATACAAATTCAAGGACACAGCGAAAAGTCTACAAATAAAAATCCGGACATGGATTCGCACACATTTTCGAGGGTCCAGAATATGAAAATCAATGGGCTTCCTACCCTCATTAATTCCTCGTCCCTCTAACCTTCCCATTACCCTTCCCCCCCGCCACTGAAATCCTCCCGTTTCGCCTGATCCTGCCAAGATAAAATGTCACCCTCTTTACCAGCAAGAAAGATCAAGTGAGTCTAAGATCCTACTCATTACTCCTAGGTGCATCAAGTGTTTAGTAAATATTTTTTGAAGCGATCGAGAGATCCCAGACAAGGGACTACAAATTATTATAATTTTTACTCATTGTTATTATTATTCTTAGTCATTATTATTTTTGTTAGTCATTTGCTGTTATAGTTAACATTAATTATTGTTAGTCATTATTATTTTTGTTAGTCATTTGCTGTTATAGTTAAAATTAATTATTGTTAGTCATTATTATTTTTGTTAGTCATTATTATTTTTGTTAGTCATTTGCTGTTATAGTTAACATTAATTATTGTTAGTCATTATTATTATTATTATTATTATTATTGTTAGTCATTATTATTACTGTTATAATTATATTGTTATTGTCATTATTATTATATTATTATTATTAGAAACAGCTAAACCCACACGACCATACAGCGTCTTAGTAATGTAAGATAATCCCATCTGATTCAAAGATGTTGTGTGAGATTTACATTGATCCATGCAAAAGGTGCTAAAGTTTTTGGATCAAGTACCCTTCACCAGGATCAGGTGCCCTTCACCAGGATCAAGGACCCTTCACCAGGATCAAGGCACCTCCCCTCCCCTTGAAAAAGATTAGGATTCACAGGTTGAGGTAAACACTACAAGCAAAGCGCCAGACCAAGTGGCAAAACAGTTACCCCTGAAGAAGCCCTTGGTGGGCGAAACGTAGCCTCATTACATGTCTTGATATTCGAAGACGTGTCCTTTGCACAGGCTAACGTAGATGAGTGAAACGTGTAGTTATTGTAGATGGGTAAGAAGAGCTATTGTAGATGAGTGAAACGTGTAATTATTGTAGACGAGTAAAACCTGTAGCTATTGTAAATGAGCAAGACAGCTATTGTAGCTGAGTAAAACTTGTGGCTATTGTAGATGAGTAAAACGTTTCTATACTCTCAACGTTTCGAGCATAAAGACACCCATAAGTACCTGTCAGTAGTGAATATAATTACAGATGTAGATATTACACAGGTCATTCTCGTACCAAGAGTAACAAACGTTCAGATTTGAACGTGTTATTTTGCACGACTACATCGCTGCCAGGCGAATCTGCTGCTTTTTTTTAATTTGTTTATTTGTAGTTAAAAATACAAATAAAAATACGTTTTATGGTTTATATAACCTAACCTAACTTAAAGTTTGAAGCCGATCGGAAGAGGTACTCTACAGTGACTTGTAAATGGTAAAAATCGGACGGAAACGTCGTCGTAAGGTTCTCTATGTGCGGGTTATTTGTGTATTGTTATTATTCGGAATCTAATAATACCAAGTTTATTAACAATGTTAGTTAAGTGGTATTTGTTAAGTCAGAGAAACAGGAAAATTAAAAAAAAAAGTATGTTGTAAAATGAAGATGTAAAAAAATGTCGTAAAATAAGTAAAATAAAAAAATGGTTAGCACGCTGTGTGCGGCCAGTAGTAATAACCTGGTTAACCAGGCCTTGAGCCACCCGGAAACCTAGTTCAGGACCGGGCCGCGGGGGCGCTGATCCCTCGACAACATCCTTCAGGTGTCCTACAATTCTCAGAGCGTTGTATGACCCCCCTACAATTCCAGCGCTTCTCCTTGAATTTAATCAATCTAAAATCATTAAAATCCAATAGCACAATAAATATATTAATATATTGCAGCTGGAACACGTTTAATCTTTAGGCAACGACGATTTTGTCCTCACCCAAGACCACAACATATTTGCTTACACCCTCTGAATTCCTCTAGGCTTCAAAACACTTCATCACTCGCCTCTTAGACAGGCTAGGAATTTGCTCTGTGGTGGAGAGGGAAGGTGTGTGTGTGTGTGTGTGTGTGTGTGTGTGTGAGAGAGAGAGAGAGAGAGAGAGAGAGAAGAGAGAGAGAGAGAGAGAGAGAGAGAGAGAGAGAGACAGACAGACAGACAGAAATATAAACATGGCAAGCAACACATCCTCAGGTGGACGAAATCATAAGCAAAGCCAAGTAATGTTTCCCAAGAATTCCAGCAGAATTTCTAGCAGGTATGAGAAGCACCTTTTGTTGTGGTTACTAGATGAAGCTCTTATACACAGTGTCATGGAACTTGGGTGGTGGTAGTAGTACTAATAGTAACAGTAGTAATAATAGTAATAGTAGTAGTAACAGTAGTTGAAATAGTAGTAACAGTAATAGTAGTAGTTGTAATAGTTGTAGTAATAGCAACATTTATGAAGCAATTCGACCTGGTAGGTCACTCGAGCTCAAAGCCATAAAAAATACAACACAATAAACACAAGGATAAAATTAACAAATAATAAAAGCAACGAACATAAACGCTCAACACAAATAAATATTATACCAATTTAAAAGCAGCCAACACCAATTAAAAACCACATTAACATCAGAACTCTCTCCTAAAACTTCCTCAACGAAACTTGTGATGTATTACCACAGACATTAAGCGTGATTAGACAATCGAAATATTCAGTAACTCTCTAAGTTATCCAAAACATTAAGTTTAACAATGTCGCAGCATTTAAAAAAGTTTATTTATAGCATTTACCAAAATGGGTTTTGTTGTGTAATCGATGACTCGGTATTTCTACCACGAATTTTTGGGAAACTAAACGGGCGACGGTTAAACTGATAGTGCGAGCGTGCTTGAGTGTAGTGGGAATATTGTGTGTAGTGGAAATACTGAGTGTAGTGGGAATATTGTGAGTGTAGTGGAAATATTGAGTGTAATGGGAATAGTGTGAGTGTAGTGGGAATATTGTGAGTGTAGTGGGAATATTGAGTGTAATGGGAATAATGTGAGTGTAGTGGGAATATTGTGAGTGTAGTGGGAATATTGTGAGTGTAGTGGGAATATTGTGAGTGTAATGGGAATATTGTGTAGTGGGAATACTGTGTGTGTAGTGGGAATATTGAGTCTAATGGGAATATTGTGTAGTGGGAATACTGTGTGTAGTGGGAATACTACCGTGAGTGTAGTGGGAATATTGAGTCTAATGGAAATATTGTGTAGTGGGAATACTACTGAGAGTGTAGTGGGAATATTGTGTGTAGTGGAAATACTGTGTTCGTGAATACAGTAGGAATACCGTGAGTATAAACATAGCAACATTCCAGAAATACATCACCTCCCACCTGCTTCCTCTACACATCTCCACCTCACCTTACTCCTCTTTCAGAAGCCGCGTCGAGAGACGCCCTTCAAGATGATATCGTTGTGAGGGTGTAACAAGGTAGGGGTGGGCGTCTCATGGGAGGGACGGGGTGGGGTGACACATAGTAACAAGGCAGGGGTAAGGTGACAAGAGAGTGGGAATGTCAGCAAGTGGTAGTGTTAAACTGACCGACGCTGACAAGTAATGACCCGCAAGCTCTGGCCACTGTTGGATCGAAGGTATAAAATGGCGTCGAGCCGATGAACAAGATACATGTTCAAAACCTGGGTATCTATACTGAGAAACGTTTCGCCAACCAGGAGCTTTATCGGTCTAATATAGACAGGAGAATGGAGTCTTTCATAGGAGCCAGTGGAAGAAGTGCAGCGATGTAGATGAAGGCGAAACGTCTGTGAAAAAAGATACTCAGGTGTTGCACATGTCTCTTATTCATCAACTTGTCGGTATTATAGACTTTTCATATAATGATACTTGTCTGACACAGCAACACCATGCAATCTTGGTGCAGGGAACATTCTACAACTCGACTGCTAAATCTGTGGCCCAGTATATGGGCCTGACTTAATTCTGAGCCCAGTCCACATGTGGCTACGTCTACTACTGCTGCACCGCTCGACTTTCATATAACTGGAGCGCGTGCAGCGCACGTACGTACGCGCACACACGCGAGCGCAAGACGAATGGAGAGGGAAAGCAGATGACAACAAAGATACACTTAGTAATATCAGTGATATACAACCCGCCACTAAACAGCAAGAGGACAAGACAAGAGTATGATGAGAGCAACAGAGCAATTGTGAAAAGACTGAATGAGATGGAATATGTGGCCAGAAAGCGCAGGAATGCGGAGAAAAAATTCATACCCAGGGGCAATAGAAACAATGGGAAGACGAAAGTCAGCTCATGGTTTACCCACGGGTGTAGAGGCCAAAGCCAAATGTGCTAGAACATTGAACAAGTATAGAAGGTAAAGAATTCATGAAAAAAAGGAGCTAGGCCGAAGAGGTAGACATGAGAAGGTATGGATAATGAGGGAGGCTAAACAGCAATATGAGAATCACACATCACAGAAAGCCAAATCAGACCCCAAGTTGTTATATAGCCACATCATGAGGAAGACAACAGTCAGGTACCAGGTAATTAGACTGAAGAAGGAAGGTGGGGAGTTCACAAGGAATTACCCATTAGTCTATAAGGCTAAGCATGAGGTTTAGAAAGGTATTCTCAGAGACAGAAAAGCTACCAGCAAACCGAAGTGGTAGAGTGCGCCAGCAAACGATGGACACTAAACACACAACCCGGGCGAAGCTATGCGAGCTAGATTCCTTGAAGACAGGTCCTAAAAGAGGAAGCAGAGGCACTGTGTGTGCCCCTAGCAACAAACTTCAACAAGTATATCGACATAATGCAACTGCCGGAGGTTTGGAAGACAGCAAATGTAGTCCCAATTTTTAAGAAAGACAATCAGGCAGAGTTAAACTACTGACCAGAGTCATTGACAAGTATAGTATGTAAAGTTATGGAGAAGATTATTAGAAGAGTGATGGAGCAACTAGAAAGGAGTGGGTTCATACAGGACAACCAGAACGACTACAGGAATACAAAATCCTGTAGCAGAAGAGATAGTCAAGAGTTAGCCCTGTTCGCAGACAGCGTGAAAGTAATGAGGAGAATACATGCGGACGAGGATCTGGAAAGGACTACAAACGGATCTGGATAAACTTTAGGTCTGGTCTGACAAATGGCTCTTGGAATTTAACCCCATCAAGTGCAAGGTTATGATGCTTGGGGAAGGACAAAGACCGCAGACGGACTACAGTCTCGGAAAGTGCAAAGGCTGCAAACCCCACTCAAGGAGGAGACTGAAGTATCATACCCAGCATATACCCTAAAGCGTATATAAACGAAATAACTGCTGCAGCAAATGCTCGTCTGGCAAATCTAAGAACAGCTTTTCGACATCTAAGTCATTCATGACACTATACACAATGTACGTCAGGGCCATATTATAGTATGCAGCACAAGTATGGAACCCACATCTGGTCAAGCATATCAAGAAATTGGAGAAAGTGCAGAGGTTTGCAGCAAGACTAGTCTCGAAGATAAGGAATATGTCCTACGATGACACTGGATGACAGGAGGACTAGGGAAGAATATGATGATTTAAAAATAATGAGAAGAGCTGACAAAGTGAACAGTGACAGAATGTTTCAGAGAAGGTAAATAGGAACACGTGGGCACAACTGAAAGTTGAATACTCAGATGAGTTTTCAGTCAAGAGTTATCAGAAAGTGTAACAATCTGGAGAGTGAAGTGGCAGAGGCAGGTTCCATACATAGCTTTAAGAATAGGTTCGATTTTGCTCTTGGAGCAGGGAGAAAAAGGACGTAGAACCAGCCAGGAAAGAGGCGGGACCAGGAGCTGTGAATCGACCCTGTAACCACATATAGGTGAGTACATTCAACAAACCCAAGTACATATATCTAATAGAAAGACCTTCAAGTGATTCTTATTTAATCAGTAGTCCAGCAAATAAATGAAACAGTTATCATCGTACGCATATTTACTACGTATGTCAGACCCAAATTAAAGTAGTAAGCTGTAACTCTTATAGTGAAAAAGACAATTCTAACACACACACAAACAATTTCAATGTATATTGCTAAAATAAAGCAGCTCAAATTGCTCAGTTCTTAAGTGTGAGCACCCAAGAAACTAGCGGAATTCTTATTTTGACTCCCACAGGATGGTTATGAGGTACACCAACTAGCCACTACCATCTACAGGATGGATATGAGGTACACCAACTAGCCACTACCATCTACAGGATGGATATGAGGTACACCAACTAGCCACTACCATCTACAGGATGGATATGGAGGTTACACAGGAGGAGACTCGCTACTACTCGTCTTCCCACCTCTCCGTGTTGAACAGAAGGCTCTAACTAGCTCATCCCACGGATTTGAGGCTTACCCGGGGCTCCAGCGTTACCTTTGAGAGCTCTTACCAATTATTCCACAGTTAAAGCTTCCCTCGCGGTCCTTTCTTTCCTTGAGTTACACTACTCCAACACCTAGTATCAGCAACGTTTTATATATATATATATATATATATATATATATATATATATATATATATATATATATATATATATATATATATATATATATATATACGTATATATATATATATATAAAGTACAATGCCTGCACTTTAAAGGGAGGGTTTGGGATATTGAGTGAGGTGAAAATGTTGAATGATGAAAGTATTTTCTTTTTCGGGGGGTATTTTCTTTCTTTTTGAGTTACCCTGCCTAGATGGGAGACGGTCGACGTGTTAATATATATATATATATATATATATATATATATATATATATATGAGAGAGAGAGAGAGAGAGAGAGTATGACCACTGTCATACTAGTGCTGGGTATCAATGATTCAGTAACCATTGTCATACTGGTACTGGGTATCAGTGAAGTAAGCACTGTGGTACTTGTGCTGGGTATCAGTGAAGTAACCACTGTGGTACTGGTGCTGGGTATCAGTGAAGTAAGCACTGTGGTACTTGTGCTGGGTATCAGTGAAGTAACCACTGTGGTACTGGTGCTGGGTATCAGTGATTGAGCAACTACTGGCTTACTGGTGATACATACCAGTGGTTAAACAGCCACTGGCTTACAGGCGCTAGGTTTTCCATTAAATTTTAAAAATAAAATAGGGAAGTGTCACATTTTCATGTCCAATTATCTTTTTCTATGCAGACCGTGAGCTTATGCGGCCTTGCCAGTACGACAATAAGATTCAGCAAAGATCCAAGTCTCCGTTGAATTTTAACCACCTGCTCATCCACACCCGCCACAACAGTCAATCATTCACACCACAATCAATAATTCACAGGAGCTGCAAACTGAACGAAACACAACCTGAGTGCACAGCTAATTATTTCCTGTGTGTTCTTTTCTTTCCGCTAAACTCATTATGATCTATTTGCTGATTAGGGTCGAAGGAATACTGGAAATCTCCAGCTTAAATATTAAGTTAGAAGACTGAAGCTGCCAGCGAGTTGTTTTAAAACTGAACTCTGCTTCCATATTATTCGGCAGGTTTGTTCCTTTGACTTTCATCATCGTTAATCTGTTGGGAGATGGTTAAAATCTTCTGCTGGGAGAGGGGGAGGGTTAAAATTTTCTGCTGGGAGAGGGGGAGGGTTAAAATCTCTGTCGACTGACAGTTACGGAACACAAAGCTGAATTATCAATATTAAACTTGCCAAAGGTTAAGTGGCTCAGGAGTAATAAACAATGACTTTACACTTTCTACGTTGATAAACTTATAGGTGACTTAAATATTGTGTGCTAACAAATGGGACGCTGACTTCGTCCTCCCACTATGAGACAGTCGTTGACTTACGATTACTGCGGTGAAGAAGGCGGCACTGCTCCCTGTGGCACTGACTTACCTGAAAAAAAACAGATAAAACATTAAATCCTCGTACATACACAAATAGTGATAAACAAATCAAAACATCAAGAGAGAAAGCAACGACGGCTCTATTTAGAGCCATCCAGGTAGACTGGTTCCCCCGAACGAATCTACCTGGACTTCCTACTCATTTATGCAACATTGCAAGTTCCCGAGGATGAGGTTATTTCGCGATTATTGCTTAACATACATATTCACTGCCAGAGATAAACGAGACATGAGGACATGAGAGTTCTATATACATGTATCCTACATTATATAATGCCAGGGAAAGAGTGCTAAACCCTTAAGGCTCATGTAGCGCCTGGAAAATAAATGGTTATCACAGTCGATGTGTCGGAGAGCATACCTCCAATTGGAAAAACATGTAACTGAACACACAAGGTTTAGTGACAAAGAAAATGTAATATATATATATATATATATATATATATATATATAATATATATATATATATATATATATATATATATATATAGCTGGTCAATTAGCAAGAACTCATTTAAAATAAAGTCCTTTCTAAAATTTTCTCTTATACGTTTAAAGATATATTTTTTCCATTTATGTTAATGTAAAAATTAATAATTTTATACCAAAAGAGCCTTAGAAAACTTACCTATAGCAAGCGCAATTTAATTTAGCCTAATCCAGCTAAATATATTTAGATAAGTTTACAATAATTTAATAAACAAACATAATGAAATATATATTTTTTTTCGTTAGGTTCAGAATGACTTTTGCGAAATTATTGCATACTCAAATTTTCGCTAGTCTTATTCGGTAAGAAGAGCGTTGCTATTTAAGCAATAATATATATATATATATATATATATATATATATATATATATTGTATAAAATATAATACGTGGATTCTACTCTCGTAAACAAGTCCACAATATTCAGTTATTACGAAGCTAAAATAATTTTGCCTCAACTAATCCCTGGAATTTTAAACCCAAGTTTGAATTGAATTTAGAAGGAACGTCTAAGACGAAGTCTAATTCCAAATTTTACTTAAGTTAATGGAAGTCTTTTCAAATGGTTTCTTGAATTAGCTTAATGTATTTTCTTCTAAATAAAGCTACACGTAGTAAATATAATTATGGAACTCATGATGTAATGTGTCATAAATTTTTTAAAAAGTTTTATTGTGGTTCATATTTAACCTTAATAATAAATGTATAATGATAATAGATTTTATTGTATAAACACCGGGCGTCTAACACCGAGGTAGAGTGACCAAGCCCCTCACACACAAAACCTGCTTTACTTCTTCCCTCCCCTTTCATAGGAAGACTCCTATCCTTCACCTTCAGATTTATGAACTCTTTTAGTCATCCTATGTTGCTTCATCTCTAAATGTCCAAAACACCTCAACAATCCCTCTTCAACCCTATGAATAATAGTTTTCATATGACACCTAATTTCAAAACTACAAATTCTCTGCGTAATATTCACATAACATGACATTGCCTCCAGCTTCCTTTTCGCTGCAAGGTTAAAACCCCATGCTTCACATCCACATAAAAGTGTTGGTACTACTATACTCTGATACATATCCCCCCCACTTTGCCTCCATGGATAAGATGCGTCACTACACCTCATCAATTCCATGATTAACTTCATCTTTCATAGAAGCGTCTGCCAACAAGTCCACTCCCAAATATCTGAATACATTTACTGCCTCTATACTTTTTTTCCAATCTGATATCCAATCTTTCATTACCTAGTTATTTTGTTACTCTATGTTCACTTTTAATTTCCTTCTTTTACATACCCTCCCAAGTTCGTCCACCAACCTTCTTAGTCTCTCCCAGAAGTATCGTGTCATTGGCCAAAATCAGCTGTGTCAACTCCCACTTTGTATAACATTCGGTGTCTTTTAATCCCCCACCTATTCCAGACATCCTAACATTCACTTCTTTTACAACCCAATCTATAAATATGTCAACTAATCATGATGGCATGGTTAGTTTACATATTTATAGTTAGTTGCCTAATCTCCTTCTCTTCTACATACCCTAACACGAGCCTCGCTATCCACATAAAAATCCTTAACTGCTCTAAGTAACCTTTCAACCTATTCCATACACCTGCAACATCTGCCATACTGCTTCTTTATCTACCCTGCTATATGTCTTATATAAACCAAAAAGCAACGAAAGCTTTCTCACCTCTATCTATTGTTTGCTTATATGTAAACACTTGGTCTACAATCTAGCCTTCCTAAAATCTCACTGTTCATCTGTTATCCTACGGTCTTACTCCTAATGCTTTCAATAATAACTACCATACACTTTACCAGGCATACTCAACAAGCTTACGTCTTCTTTTCCTTTATACAAAGGAACTTTGCATGTTCTGTGCTAATCCCCAAGTACCTTCCCCTCTTTTATACAGTTAATAAACAAAAGCACCAACCTCTTTATCTTGATCCCATATATCCTGGCTCCTTTTTCCTCTTTAATTCTATCCACCTTCTCAAGTACCTTCACCACACTGACATCTGGCTCTTCCTCATTCCTAAAAGACGTTATGCCTCCCTGCCCAATGCATGAAATCACTGCCTCCTCAAAATATTCCCTTCATCTTTCCAATACGTCCACCTTTTAACTGTTAAATACATTGGTTTCGCAATTTACTGATCCCACTACAATTTTTTTTCTTATTCTTAGCAAAATTTGTTGATAAAATCTTATTCAATCTCTTATTTGTTTTCCTTTTGCACTTCACCACTCTCCATATACTCCAGCCTCCTTATGTCACTTTTACTTAGTAAAAAACGTCTCGTATGCTATTTTTTCCTACCCTATACCTCTTCTTTACCTTGTCATTCTACCAACGGCTCCTCTTCCCTCCACTCACTCTCTACGCTACTTAAATTTTCTTCATACCTCTTCGACCTCCTTATTTCCTATACTCTCTATCTATACCCCTTTCTCCCAATAGTTATTATCTTATACTATCTCTTACTTCAGTTTATAAGCTTTCACTTCACTCTTACTGATGACATTATCCTTGTACCCCCATCTACCTCTTACTCTCGCTGTAGCTAAATGAGCTGATCTATCTGTCGCCCCTCTAAAAACATGCACAATTTTATTATTTAGTCATGCAGGGTCTAACATACTTATGTCATTATGCCCTATACCGTACCTCGTGTACTTATTTATCCTCTTTTTTCTTGATATGTATTACCTATTACCAAACCTTTTTCTATACACAGAGCTATGCCTTTTTCCACTGTAAACACAACATAGTGAGCAGAGGAAACACTATGTGACAGAACATATCCAACAACGAAACACAAAGTTGAAGCAGGAGTGCATAATACTCTTAACACCAAACAAATTATATGCAACACATTACTAACATTAGAATAAGTAACACCTTTTAACACCATGCAATAAAGGGTGTGTAAAATACTATGTGACACCACAGTGTACAGGCGACGTACACCCTAGTGGCAATGTATTTGACACAGCACATGCGACGTATGTGAAAACACGTGACGTATGTGACACAGGACATGAGACGTATATGACAGCACACACGTAGTATGTGATAGCCATCATTTTATGCGACACAGCAGACTCACTAATGGCCGAGCCAACGCAGACTTTAAGAGAATTCTGCAATCAATACTTTCTCTGCTATTTGTACGGTACTAGAACGCCCGCGACCCAGTATCATAACATGTAACAAGCAAACAGACACACCATGTGGAGCACAAACCTTACAACACAAACCATGTGGAACACCAGACCTTACAACACAAACTATGTGGAACACAAGACCTTACAACACAAACTATGTGGAACACCAGACCTTACAACACACACCATGTGGAACACCAGACCTTACAACACACCATGTGAACATCAGACCTTACAACACACACCATGTGGAACACCAGACCTTACAACACCCACCATGTGGAACACCAGACCTTACAACACACCATGTGAACATCAGACCTTACAACACACACCATGTGGAACACCAGACCTTACAACACACACCATGTGGAACACCAGACCTTACAACACACACACCATGTGGAACACCAGCCAACACACACACGCACACAATGGTTGACATCCTTCATTGATTCTTGACACAAATTTGTTAAAGCGGGTTAAGACGCCTCACTGTTTTCCTTCTCGTGGAATATTCACATATTTTCCAGTTTCACCGACAAATTCTTCCAATTTTCTCCTCAACCTCGCGCGTTTGTCCACTTTTCACAGTCTTCACGGTTTTCTTCCCATCCTCCTCTTCTCCCTAACAGATGAAACTCGTCCATTAATCTCTCCCCCCCCCCTTCCCCTTTTTATAAAAAACAAATTCTTTCTTGTTTACTTTCCTCAAGTTTTTTTTTTTTTAATGTGACCCTTAGAGAACAATTTGAACTAAATACAACAAACACACACGACACAATAGTTTCTTTGTTCTCTGTAGCTTTTACTGTTTTTATGCATGAAACGACGAAGCTTTGCACAAAACAATGATAGGTCACCTATTGCAAGACTATTTTCAAGCTCTATGTTGCTGGACACAAAGAGTCGAGAGATATGCAATATTGCACAACAAACCTGTGATGTTTGTTGAGCTGACGTCTGATTTATAATAACAACAACTCCACCAACAACAACTCCAACATAATAAAAAATATTAATAATAATAATAACAATTATAATAAACAGCAACGTTTTACCTTAAAAAATATTAATGGCAAACTAAAATGCTACGCAAAAGATTTTAACCATATAAAAATTATACTAATTCTAAATCGTGTATAATTTCTTTATACACAAACATGGCTGGGTGGTTGTAGACATTCGTACCACGAGAAGCTGGGAGACGACTACAGTAAAAAAACGATCCTTTATTGATGAAGTTTCGCCCACACAGTGGACTTTATCAAGTCACAAAGGTTGAAAGGAGGACGAGCCTATATAGGAAGTGTTGAGAGGTGAAGAGTAAGTTTACATCTATTGAAATTAAATCTCCGGGAAGCTTTAAACACAGTTTTTTTTTTTTTTTTTTTTTTACTTCAAGCTCACTGTGTGGGCGAAAAGTCGTCAATAAAGAATGGCTATTGCACTCGGATTTTTCCCCATGGTGTCACCATGTAAATTCGCATTTATCCCCACTTCTAGCGGCTATCCAGCAAATAATCGTCAATTTGATATACGAAGGAATCTTCCAGCTGCGTTCTCAAGCCAAATCCGGATTAAGATTTCGGGATATCCTGACAGAGAGATTTCCTGTTCCATTTCCAGGAGTGTTCCCGAAACTTGATGATGTGACGCTGGAACCAGGAGCTGAAGAAGGATTTTCCGGGTAATCTAAAGCAGGATTATTCGTGCTGAAGGGAACCGAGTGAGAAATCCTGTTTTACGGGTCTCGTCGTTTAAAAGGAAGCTTTTGGCTGAGAGTTTAACACTAAGAATATATACACCATCTAGAAAATCTTCAAGGGGGAAAATGTGAGTGTCCTATATTACAAGTCATTAATATACGACTAATACCCATTCCTCAAAGTTGCCAAAATAACGCTCATACCCGCGAGACAATCAATGCTGCTTCACCGTGAGGGCATCAACGTCTTCAAGACTACGGTCCTCTTTACCAACTCTAAGGCTGAGGGACTGATTACCTTCATATTGTCCTTGTATTGTATTGATAAAGTCACTGGTTGGCGAAACGTCTACAAGTGAAATTACCCAGATGTTGCACATGTTTCTAATTCCTCATCTTAGTACACATTACTAAGTAGTGATCCTTAGTCTACATTTTGTATCGGGTATACCAGTGGACTCTCAACCGCTGAAGGGGTTTTCATGTGATTAGTCCCGTGCTAAGAGAGACAGTTTTTTCCTGACGAATAAACCACCACCAATGTTAAAGCATGTTGAATATAATCTGTCTTAAATGATAAGAAAGAGTTGACAGGTAAATGATCTTACGATGCCAGGAATTATTATAAGGACGGTAGGAAGAGGAGAGTAAGATGAGGACAAGAGTTATAGTAGAAGATGGGAGGATGAGAGGAAGATGAGGACACTAGGAGGAAGAGAAGAGGACTGTTGACAAGCAGCCTTCAACAGGACTACATAATCACCAGGTCAAGTTGAACAGAGCAGGTGAAAATGTTATACATCACCATGGTGCATCCGCCCTCACACTAACCTCACTTTTCCTTCAGCCTCCCTTACCTCTTTCTTCCCCTCCCTCACTTCACTTTTTCACTCTCCCTCACTCTCCCTCCCTACTTCACTCCTCTCTCACTCTCAGTATGATTGATGGATACAGTGGGTAATATTTACACGTACACAAGTCACAGTGAGGAATTTCATCTCACAGAGACACCGAAAACCTAACGAGGTTACAGCACTAGCAGTGAATTAACGTGTGTGTGTATATATATATATATATATATATATATATATATATATATATATATATATATATATATATATATATATATATATATATAATGATGGGGTCCACCTCTGGTGCAAATTGAGGGCCCCATAGCCTCGGAGAACTGGCTAAAAAGGCTTCGAGGAAGAATATTTGGATTTCTTCTTGAAGCCATTTGAATATTCCACTTTCCCTACCACCCCATCTTTTCATTTTTTTATCAATTGGTATATTTTATTACATAATATGAGAGATACATTTCTAGTACATATTGTTACGTGTTTGTCACTGATTATAATGTGAAAATCTCATCCAGCTCCTCAGAGGTGGGGCGTGTAACCAAGTTACAGCAGGCATTACCTCTCTGAACAGCAGCGCTGAGTCGCTGCTATATGTCGCTGCTATATATATATATATATATATATATATATATATATATATATATATATATATATATATATATAGGATAAAGAGCGATTTACTGCCCACCAATGGCCAGAAGAGCTTAATTCAGCTTTCTCTGCAGTGCATCGAACATAGTTTTTGGCAATATGCTTGAAATGCTGTTTACCACTGAGGAATCTGCCATTCAAAAAATCCCCCAAATTATTTGAAAAGTGTTTTTATTTTTTTTATTTAACGAATTTTTTTTATCTTTAAAATGTCGCAGTGTGTTCATCTGTATTTCAAAGTTTATTTTAATCTTTATTAGACTCAAGGAATACAATTTAGTTTCATTAGATATTCCATTTAATGTTTTTTTTTTTTTTAAATATTGCCAGGTTCATTACTGGCTGGAAAATACGTTTGATAAAAACGCTCTATTTTGAAACATTAAGTTAGGCTATTATGATCACTCACCATCAAGAAACGAAAATAATTGTTTTCATTGATATAGGTTGTGTAATAATTATTTTATTCCTTCTCTCTCACTCGCGACTTAATAATGGTCCAGGACGGACCGAAAAGTTGTCAAGCGTTACCCATTCAAACACTAGTTTAGCGTGATTTGTTTCACCCACTTTATTGTGACTTCTTCAAACATTAAGAGAATGTTTGTGAATTTAATATTTTCTCTCAAGATAAATGGAGACGAATAATGTATTATGAAGAGGGAATATATTATTTTACCTTAGCTAGATAAATGGAAGAGAGAATAATGTAATGTAGCAAATTAATTTTCTCTTGACTACAAAAAAGTAATTTATGTGTTTAATATTAAAGTTTAAAATTACCTGCAAATATTCTATGAGGCTGGAGTTTACGGACTGGCCATCCATCGGATTGGTTGTTGCATTTCATGGAACGTTAACGACTCATGGGTCTTTCAACGCACGAAGCGGGAGAGTCGATCCTACGTCTGCTAATCGCGCCCCGGTTTCTGACAAGTCGGTTGTTTATGACAACCTCTATAAAACAGGTCACAGGGTTATACAGAGAGCTAAACAAACTCTCCAATAGATAGTTACTGAGTACAACAGTAAAGAGAGAGAGAGAGAGAAAGACGGGCAGGAAGGCAGAGAAGGAAGCAAACGCAAACACACACACACACACAGCCAGGAGCTGTGATTCGACACCTGAAACCAAAAATAGGTGAGTACACAGGCTTGGTAGTAAACAATCCAGGAGAGGGAGGGTCGGGCATGTGCTTACAGTTGTAAACTGCCACTACTGGGCCTAAGCAAACACTGCAGGCAGCGCTAAAACCATCTTAATGAATGGCGAGGGTAGGAAGGCACCTGCTGACACCTACATCACTCAAACACACCAGGAGAAAAGAGGGCAAAAAAAATGGAAAGAAAAAAAAATGAGTTAATTAGGGCAGGGAGAATAAAGGTAAAGAATAGAAAAGAAAAGGTGAGAGAGGGAAAGATGGGGAAGAGAAAGGAAAAAAAAAGGAAGAGAGGAACAGGGAATCGAGTTGCACGATTAACAAAACAATGGATCTTGTTAGTCATTTAGTATTTATCACAAAAAAGTTGCTAAAAAATATTTCTCTCCGATCTTTCCCTGCTTTTATCATTACCAATTTGCTGCTGCCGTGTTCAGTTGACATTACACTCATAATACTTCATTAGCTGTAGTCCCAACCACACTCATAATACATTCAAAGTCAAGAGGCTATATGTCAAAGAAAATTTAAACGAAAGGGAAATCTCCCAGCTATTAAAGCCCGAAAAAAATGCCTCTAAATCAAGCCTCTAAATTTCTGCTAGACGGCTAGCTAAGTGACCCAGCCTAGAGAGAGAGAGAGAGAGAGAGAGAGAGAGAGAGAGAGAGAGAGAGAGATACTATCATCTCGAGAAAAATATCTTGACACTATATAGAAACACCACCAGCAAAAGCACTCCCACCTCTTGGAATAGAGAACACTGTTTTGTATAGATGTATCTGCTTACCGTCAGTGTAGGTAGAGAACAGTCAAGCTGCAACTTGCTGCACACCTGCCATTGGATGTACAAGTAGTAGCTAAGGGGAATGAGAATGGGGAAGGGGAAAGGGGAATGAGAATGAGGAAGGAGCCTGGGGAAGGTGGACAACAGAAGTAGGTAGCAAGTAGTGTTATATAGCCAGGACCCTGAGATGATGATGAAGATAGAAGTTCCAGAACAAGATTATTTTGGGACAATAATCTGATAAGGCTCTACAGAGTAGAGGGTTGTTCCAATATAAGCTTCTCCATTGTGTCATTCTCTACATACTGATCTTCAGTATTCCATTCGTTCACTTTCATAGTAAATAATTAATATTAAGACAGTAGATGGAAGTAACCATGTGCG
This sequence comes from Cherax destructor, assembly GCA_009830355.1. Lineage (NCBI taxonomy): Eukaryota > Metazoa > Arthropoda > Malacostraca > Decapoda > Parastacidae > Cherax > Cherax destructor. The sequence continues at coordinate 452,263 of WNWK01000057.1, forward strand.
ATGTTAAGGGTAGCATTATTAGTGGTCTTTATCGTTCCAAATATGCATTTAGCACCATCAACATGTTTTGAACCGAGGCACCGACGAGTCAGTGCCACACAAATGCACACTTGAAGATAGATACCTTCGTAAATTCCACTTCTGTATGAGGGATAGACAAACCTGAGAGTTGGTAATTGCCATATAATAACAACAGCAGCAGCTCTACTAAAACGACACTCCTGATGCTGCCGTAGCTACTAAACCTTTAAGGGGAATACTTGACGCTATTCTCATTGCCCTATTGACGTCTTCCAGCTCTGGCTGACAGATTTCAGCATTAGATATTAAAAAATAAGCTTCCTGTGTGATGGAATACGACAGGAAAACAGGCTAGGTTTGGGTTCCACAATATATCTATCACGTGTAGGTTACTAACACAATGCTGATGAATCCAATTCTGTTTTAATACAACAATTTGAACACTGGTAGGCAACTTTAGGGTTACGACACACGCACTCACTGCTCCTCAGTAGAGAGACTATGTGAGACACGAATACTAACCAGCAGCTTACACCACTCTTAACTTACTGGCTACTACCCCAACATACATATTATACGGCATATCAAGGAAGTTTTGGAGACCAGATACATCCAGCACAGTTTCATTAACCCGCCCCATCATAGAAGCTTACCCAAGCCAGGATTACGGTACATTTAACTCAGTGATTTTTTTTTGTATTCTCTCTATTGGAGAAGTGGAATACTCAACACAGCCTCAGGAAGAAATCTTAATAGTTTTCCTCGATGCCTTTTTATATATTCCGAGTCTATGGATCCCCACACTTTGAACTAAAGATGGATCTCAGATGTCTATGAATTACAATGTAAATTATTTTAACATTACTCCTTTCTAGGATGGGAGGGATAATGAAGCTGGAAAGGAGCTCTTGATCTAAGAACTTTGAGCCGCCATCTCCTTCCATGCACCGAATCTGATAGCCTCTCATTATCCTTATAATGGTGTGGCCTCTGTGGGTTTATCTCTTCCTCGCGAGTATATAATCAAATTCTACTGACCATTTTGGCAAGTCACTATGACAGACAGGAAGCCAGAGCCTAGGCAGGTTCTTAAGCTTAATTAATGTGTCTTAAAATATGTATGCTGCCCCCTCCTGCACCATCATCATGCTCCCACTCAAGCCCCACCCCATCATGCCCCCACTCAAGCCCCACCCCATCATGCCCCCACTCAAGCCCCACCCCATCATGCCCCCACTCAAGCCCCACCCCATCATGCCCCCACTCAAGCCCCACCCCATCATGCCCCCACTCAAGATCCACCATCACGCCCCCGCCACCTCCTCACCTATGAAAGCTCCTATCTACCGCATCTTCCCTCCATCTCGTGCACAGCTCCACTCTCGAGCTTCCAATTAAAAGCTTCCCTCCTCTCCTTCCCCGATAAATTCCCTTTCCCTCCCACCGTTAACAGCAGCCCCCTACCCGATACGAGTCTCACCCCCGCCCTTGCACAATCCCACTCACGGTCCTCCACCTGATCAAAGCCTCACCCCCACCCCAAACCGTCTTCCTCTCTCCCCTCCCTCTCCCCTCCCCATCCCCTCTTCCTCTTCTTTCCCCCTCCCTCTCCTCCACTTCCTTCCCAGTATTGATCCTCTTGTGAGGACAGAATCAAGTAAATGTTCCCTTCACAAAGACTCATCTTCCATTCTAAGATAAATCATAAGAAGGGAGAAAAGGAAGAGAGAAGGGAGAAACGGAGGAGAGAAGAAGGGAGGAGAGAAGAGAAGAGAGAGAGAGAGAGAGAGAGAGAGAGAGAGAGAGAGAGTTGAAAGACACTGAACTACCCTTCAGACTTTAAGATGAATTATGAGAAGGTAGAGAGGGTGATGAGAAAGTGAGACCCTGATCTACCCTTCTGTCTTTAAGATGAATCTTAAGAAGGGAGAGGGAGTGGTGAGGTAGTAGGGAAATTACATATACATTTTGCCGCCGAAGTTACTATTTTATTGTGCACCTCATATCCATCCTGTGGATGGTAGTGGCTAGTTTATTGTGCACCTCATATCCATCCTGTGGATGGTAGTGGCTAGTTATTGTGCACCTCATATCCATCCTGTGGATGGTAGTGGCTAGTTTATTGTGCACCTCATATCCATCCTGTGGATGGTAGTGGCTAGTTTATTGTGCACCTCATATCCATCCTGTGGATGGTAGTGGCTAGTTTATTGTGCACCTCATATCCATCCTGTGGATGGTAGTGGCTAGTTTATTGTGCACCTCATATCCATCCTGTGGATGGTAGTGGCTAGTTTATTGTGCACCTCATATCCATCCTGTGGATGGTAGTGGCTAGTTTATTGTGCACCTCATATCCATCCTGTGGATGGTAGTGGCTAGTTTATTGTACACCTCATATCCATCCTGTGGATGGTAGTGGCTAGTTTATTATTTTTTATTAACACATCGGCCGTCTCCTACCAAGGCAGGGTGGCCCGAAAAAGAAAAACTTTCACCATCATTTACTCCATCACTGTCTTGCCAGAGGCGTGCTTACACTACAGCTATAAAACTGCAACATTAACAAACCTCCTTCAGAGTGCCGGCACTGTACTTCCCATCTCCAGGACTCAAGTCCGGCCTGCCGGTTTCCCTGAATCCTTTCATAAATATTACCCTGCTCACACTCCAACAGCACGTCAAGTCCTAAAAACCATTTGTCTCCATTCGCTTCTAACACGCTCACGCATGCTTGCTGGAAGCCCAAGCCCATTGCACACAAAACCTTCTTTACCCCTCCCTCCAACCTTTCCTAGGCCGACCCCTACCCCGCCTTCCCTCCTCTACAGATTTATACACTCTCGAAGTCATTCTATTTTGTTCCATCCTCTCTACATGTCCGAACCACCTCAGCAACTCCTCCTCAGCCCTCTGGATAATAGTTTTAGTAATCCTGCACCTCCTCCTAATTTCCAAACTACGAATTCTCTGCATTATATTCACACCACAGATTGCCCTCAGGCACGACACATCCACTGCCTCCAGCTTTCTACTTGTTGCAACATTCACCACCCATGCTTCACATCCATATTAGAGCGTTGCTATAACTATACTCTCATTCCCCTCTTTGCTTCCATGGACAAAGTTCTTTGTCTCCACAGATTCCTCAGTCCACCACTCACCTTTTTCCCCTCGTCAATTCTATGATTCACCTAATCTTTCATAGACCCATCTGCTGACATGTCTACTCCCATATATCTGAATACATTCACCTCCTTCATATTATCTCCCTTCAACCTGATATCCAATCTTTCGTTACCTAATTTCTTTAATCCTCATCACCTTGCTCTTTCCTATATTCACTTTCAATTTTCTTCTTTTACATACCCTACCAAACTCATCCACCAAACTCTGCAACTTCTCTTCAGAATCAGCAAAGAGCAACTGCGACAACTCCCACTTTGTGTTAGATTCTTTATATTTTAACCCCAAACCTCTTACCAACACCCGAGCATTCACTTCTTTTACAACCCCATCTATAAATATATTGAACAACCATGGTGACATCACACATCCCTGTCTGAGGCCTACTTTTACTGGGAAATAATCTCCCTCTCTCCTACACACTCTAACCTGAGCCTCATTATCCTCGTAAAAACTTTTCGCTGCTTTCAATAACCTACCTCCTATTACATACATTTGCAACATATGCCACATTGCTCCTCTATCCACCCTGTCAAACGCCTTTTCCAAATCCTCTTTGTCCTGTTTGCCTTTATACAAAGGAACTATGCATGCTCTCTGCCAATCCCTAGGTACCTTACCTTCTTTCATACATATATTAAATAAAGGCACTAACCACTCCAAAACTATATCCCCACCTACTTTTAACATTTCTAGTTTATTGTGCACCTCATATCCATTCTGTGGATGGTAGTGGGTATTTTATAGTGCACTTCATAGCCATCCTGTGGAGGGTAGCACAAGTACACATGAATACACAAAAGACCTAGGAACTAGGCCCTAAAAGGGTTAATAGGACTACATCTGGATTTATATCTACTGTTGACTTGCCTGTTGCAAGCGAATTTAAAAAATTGGCATATGTCTGGTATCCTATTTACATTAAAAATGTATTTCGGCCTATGCCAGCTTTCTTTCTTCTTGTGGGGAAGAGAACGAGAAGAGGGAGAGAAAGGTAGCTTGGGGTGGAAGAGATGGACAAGGGGAGGAAAGGGAGAAGCGGGGGAGTTAGGAAGAACGGAGAAGAGTAAGGGAAGAGAAAGAACGGGTAAGAGAGAAAGAAAACAGGGAAGTGAGAAGGAACAAGGTGAGAAGGAACGAGGAAGGGAGAATCACCACAGGGGAAGGGATAAGGAGCTAATGAGGAGCGAATGGGAAGGTAGGAACAGCCAGGGGGAGGGGAGGGAGCGACTGGGCGGGAGAGAGAGAGCCAATGAAAGGGAGAGGAAGCCGGGAGAGAAGGAGGGGGGCCCTGGGGTAAGAGAAGATGGAGCCACGTGGGAGGAGGAAGGCACCAGGGGTGGGTGAAGGAAGGCTGGGGAAATCTTCACAGAGGAATGAAAGAGAACACAGAGAAGAGGAACCAGGATGGAACAACAGGCACTGAAGAAAGTTCACACAACAATGATGATGGAAGTATCGATGGTGCTGCTGGATACAACAAAAGCTATGGCTTTTTTTTACCACAGAATTACTTTTTTGAACCTATAACAGATTTTCAATAAGTCGTTAAATAACGAACGGTTGCCAATGTATTCCAACAGAGGATACAAATGAGCCAATTAAGTGAAGTCAGTACCATTGACATGCATGTTGTATTATGCAGTATCAGATAAGATCACTCGGAGGTCTGGGTTGGAACATTTAGGAGGATTTTGTCAGAGAACTCAAGCATGGCTACCTGGATGTCTGTAACAAAGTTCTATGGCAAGAATACCTTTGATGAGTTTCGAGTTTTTTCTACTCCCGGAGGCCGGCCATGGGCCAGGCTCGTCTGTTACTTGCCTGATCAACTAGGCTGTTGCTACTGGCGGCCCGCTATCCCACATATCCATCACAGCCTGGTTGATCTGGCACCCGACTAAGATACTTGTCACGTTTTCTCTTGAAGACTTTTATACTTGTCCCAGCAGTGTTTCTGACATCTGGTAAAATGCAGAATAGTCTGGGGTCACGGACGTTGATACAATGTTTTCTTATTGTGATCACGGCGCCTCTGTTTCTCGCTGAGTTCATTTTGCACTTCCCCCCATATCTCTCACTTCAGTATGTTATGTCAGTGTGCAGATTTGGGACAATGCTACAGCCATTCCTGTAACATGGCTACAGGAATGTCTGAAACAAAGTTCTATTACAATCACAGAAATGAAGTAAAGAAAAACAACAATGAAATGCATATTTTTGGAGCCTTAAATATGGAGCTTTGTATATGTTGTACATGTCCATGTCTTTTGTATATAGCTCTACAGTCTTCCCGTTATGGCCTTGTATTGTACTGGTAAAGCCACTGGATGGCAAAACGTCTGCAAACATACCCAGATGTTGCACATGTGTCTAATTCTTCATCATCATACTGCTGTAAGATTTACCTTCTAATTTTAGAGACCTGATCTAAAACCGGTACGCAGGTGCGATAATCTTAGCAACCATTATAGATAAATACGAAAGCAAGAAAAATCACAGCACACATGATTACCATACATAACACAGGAATTGGATTGGATTGGGCGAGTAAGGCTAGACTGTTTGAAATGAGAAGACCACGAACCCTGTGAAGTGTTTATTCAGCTTTACGGTGGAATTGAAGTGAAAAGAGCTATATGAAATAGTGGTGGATGCCAACTCCATACATGGTTCAAGAACTGTTATGACAGGACTCAAGAGGCCAGGGATTAGTAATACCAGGCAGTGCAATTTAAGAGGAAAGGTCAAGACCTTTGACTCGATCCTTTCTCACACTTATCATTAAGTACCTAGAAATTAAGGCTAAGAAATAAAGTCTGCTAAATCCCTACACAAATCTAGGAAACAGAACAGAGTGACAGAACACATCTACAACAGGTAAGTACAAGACAATATAAATCGAAAACATACCATATAACCCCTTCTTGCAACAGTGACACATTCTTGTTTCCTGTATACGATCAATTATCTTATTTCCCGACGTATTGTACTCGCTTTTTGTGGCTAAATAAACTTTTTAATTGTTTTACGCAACTTGACTATCCGAACTTACATAAAAAATAGAAGAAAAATTGTAACCTTACAAATGATAAGTGACGTTGGGAACGATAACACAAAAATAACGTATTAAATACAAACTGTGATAAGAGAATGAAATGATCATACAGAGCGAGGGCTCTAAAATTATATCCTGTCACTATAAGGTCATAAATTCATTAGTGATAAATCAGTACGCAAGACTGCCAAACAATATACTTCCAGTATATCAACAGTGCAATGAAAAAAATACCAAACCCTAAATTTTACTACAAATGGATTAGCACATAGATTTAGTGTAGTGTCCACGCAGAAAAAATGTAGATAAAACAAAGAAACTCTCCGAATATCCAGCAAAACTGATCCCAGCATAAAAGAAGTAATGTACTGTATGTAGGAAATACACGCTGTAAATACTCTTGCTGGCTGAAAGGAAATATAATAACCACATATATGATCATAAATGAATCGAAAAAAATTAGATTTCTTAGCGCCATTAACTGGGAGAAGATAAAATGTAAAGAGAATGAAATGGTGCCCAAAGGCCACAAGAAAATATGTCTAGTTTATTAATAGGATGTACCTTACCTCTGATATACCTTTGATGAGTTCCGAGAGTTTTTCTGCTCCCGGAGCCCAGTCATGGGCCAGGCTCGTCTAGTGCTTGTCTGGTCAACCAGGCTGTTGCTGCTGGTGGCCCACTGCCCCACATATCCATTACACCCTGGTTTATCTGGCACCTTGTGAAGATGTTGAATAGTCTGGGGCTACGGATGTTGATACTTCAGAGTTCTCGGAACTCTAAGTTGCCTGCGTTTTTAGAAGTTATTAGCTAGAAACTGATACATTAAAGAGATACAGGAATCTACTTTATATATCACGACAAAACTACAAGAATAGTACCACTCTCCTCACCGTCCCCCCCCCACTAGGGGGGAATGATATTAAACAAAGGGAGAAAAAATCGGGTATGACGACAAGTCATACGATTCCCGGTACGGGTGGAAACACTGGGCATGTTAAGATAAAAGCTCTTAGCCTGTAAAACTGATTCGTGTAAAAAAAAAGTCAATGCTTAAAGTTGCATGAAATTTATGAGATGGTAAATGAAGAATGATGGAATCAAAGCTGATATATCTCAGCTGGGATGAAAGACAGGATCCAAGAGGCAGAGAAGAGAATAGGAAAGATAACCGTGGGAAATTTGAGAGTAGGCAGAAGAGATAAATCATTATATAAGAGATAAAGGAGGCAGGGAAGAGGGAGAACGATTTGGCATGAGAAGGGTGATAAGAGGCTGATTGGAAAGGTTATGGTGGTAAAGTAAGGAAATAATACTGCAGTGAAGGATCACAGAAACCTGAGAGCCAATGAACAGCAACGAAAGAAAACACTTTGTAGTAAACAAGAAACGAAAAATTTTGAAAGAACTGATTGCAGAGGAGAAAAACAGAAAGATATAATGAAACGAACAGAAATATGGTTGCATTTAATATATTATGGAAGATATTGAAGATATTCTTGGTAGAAATAGGAGCAAGGAATGCAAAGAACTACAAAAATTGAAGGATTGGTGCATATGAAAAGGAAGGTGACAGAGGTGAGAAACCTTAAGGGATTGGGAGAGACAGGTTCGATACAGTTTTCATCAAATACGAGGGATCGAAGCTAAGATACAGGAAGGAAGAGATGGAAGAGGAGGGTAAACAGGGAGAGGGGAGTCCAGAGACATGAAGTTGTGGCAGATAGGAATCCACTGCTATAAGAAAAAGCTCTCAGTGGTAGGAATAGTAGTGGAGAACAACCAATACATATGACCGCATCTCCAATCCCTACCCTTTTCCTGCACTCCTCATCTTTCTACCCTCCACATAGCTTTCTCCTTCTGCGATTAACAACCTCCACGAACACACCTCTCCCGACTCCCTAACAGCAATTCTTACCCCCATTCTCCCAGTGTCCTCACCTCATACTTTACACCTTCAACATCACCGTATCATTGATCCCCAAGAGAGAGATCCCTCGTTTCCCATTCTTTCAAAGTTTCTTCCTGACTCCCGCTCTTTACATACATCCTAATATTTACATAACCAAGTCCCACACATACTATCCCCCCCCCCCACCCTTGCATACGTAACAGCAGAAATCTCTCCTATCTTTCCCATTACAATTGCAATCTTTCTATCTCAACCTCAACGCCCTAAGCAGTGTTGCTGGCCTCCAACTGCATCTCCATCTATCCCTTGCAGGAATACAAACACCCAACAACCCCAAAAACTTAATGAAAGGAAGAACCACAATAACCAACAGTGAGAGAAGGATCCGTGTGTGTGTGGTACACAAAGCCAGACAGTCTCACTAACACTCAGCCAGTTAAAATTCAGAACAACAAAGGGTCAGCCAAGCATTGTTTCCCTCGCACTACACTCACGGGGGTGACAACAATTGTAATTTGTTCAATAGGGATATCACTCGGAGAAGGAGAATGAGGAAGGAGTGGCACTGCACAGAGGTTCCAGAAGTAGATAAACAAGAAGAGAACTCGGAGAGTAGACAGTAGGAACATTAATGGTCGGGATAAAGGCAACTAGAAGCCATTACAGCCTAAGATATGATGGGCACATTATACGAAGTACCGCGTGACCCAGAAAAATGTATGCCATACACAAGACATAAGAAACAAAGACTTTCTGATTTAACCATGGCTGAATAGAGGCTAAAACATGGAGCAACAAAATTGGAAGAAATATAAAGCACAAAGGACATAAGAAAACAGAAGTTAAAGAGCTACGAACAACTTATGAAAGGATACGAAGGAAAGTTGAGAGCATCTAGAGAGTTGTCTCGTCCGAAAAAAAAAAATCAACAATGATTACGGGATGTCCCAACCTGAAGTCTACCTGGAGTGGGCTCAGAGGTCCACACTCGCGACCCGGCCCCAGACTAGGCCTCCCGGGGGGGGGACCTGATCAACTAGGTTGTTGATGTCACACACATTAAGTCCAATGTACGCACCACAGCGCGGCTCATCAGGTCCAGTTCTCTTGAAGAAACCCTTAGTGTACTCACTGTACCCTTGCTTTTCATTAGTAGTATTTTGCAACGTCTGTCAAGCCTCTTACTCTCATGGGGAATGATTTGTGTATGGAGATTTGGGATCAAATCTAGAATTTTCCAGGTGTAGATTACAATGCATCTCTCTCGCCAACGTTGCAATGAGCACAGACCGAGGAACCTCAGACGTTCCCAGTAATTTAGGTGTTCAATTGAATCTATGCGAGCAGTGAAGGTTCTTTGCATATTCTCCATGTCTTCAATTTCCCCATCCTTAAATGGAGCTGGTAGAATACAGCAGTACTTTAGCCTTAGGAGAACAAGAGAGTTGAGTATCATCATTGGTTTAACATCCCTTGTTTTGAAGGTTTTATTCATCCAATAATTTTTCTTGCGGTGCCTTGTATCTTCTCATAAAGTGCTTGAGTCTGCCCAGGTTAACATACGACATATTTTTACAAAAGTACTCAACCTTACTTTAGAAGACGGACAGTGGGACCAAGCTACACTTCCAGTCAGACTAGGAGGTATTGGTGTCCACAAGGCATCACATATTGCTCTACCTTCTTTGCAGTCTTCATGTGTGGCATCCAGTTAACTTGTAGGAACGATTCTCCCTGGACACCTTAGGGACAATGTTGGCGTTCATGACCAAAAGTTCATTGACGGAGTCAGGCTCTATAATAACCTAACGAGCTCTGAAACCAGACCTGCTTTTCCCAACAACTATAAACAGTCACTCTGGGATGGCCCAATAGTGGATATTATAGCCTCAACAATGCTTCAGTGTGTGCTGAAGAATAGAGCCCGCCTTCTAGCAGTGAGAGCTCCTCATGCAGGGGGTTTCCTGTTGGTTGTCTCCAACTCCTTCCTTGGCACACGCCTGGACGCACAGACCATCCGCATTGGTGTTGACCTTCGCCTTCCTGCCCTTATCCTCCCAAAACACAAGTGTATGTGAGGCATTGAATCGACAGACCGATTCGGTTACCACGGTCTTGCTTGCCGTAGATCCAAGGGAAAGATTGCAAGGCATGAAGAGGAGCCTCACAAGCCGGATGCCCAGCAATAAAGGAGCCACCCCACTATGCAGATCTGATGGTAACCAAAAGCGTCCAGATGGAATCACTCTTTAAAGCTTAAACAAATGGCAACAGGTGGTGTGGGACTACACATGTGCGTCCACAGTGCCTGATACCTATCTCCAACACACAGGAGAGGAAGGAGGGGCAGCTGCCAGCATCAAGGAGTCCCAAAAGTCTACAAAATACGGTGAACTTGTCCATCATTATATGTCTGATCCCACAGGCCTGACAGAGACCCTTGGCCAATGGGAAAAGAAAGCAAAGTTCCTTAAGGAACTAGGAAAAACTCATCAGGGCAACTACGGATCTCAGGGCGGCTAGTTTTCTATTCCAGCAAATCAGCGATGCAGCTCTTTGACACACATAGCAACATGTATTTGAAATGTATCCCTCAAAGTTCATGTACTGTATATGCCATCAATATATGTATGTATATGTATGTATGTATATATATGTGTGTGTGTGTGTGTGTGTGTGTGTGTATGTGTGTAGGCTTTTCCCATCTTGAACAGGTGAAAAACAAAATCCTGCGTTAGAGCACATGAGGACTGCAAGAAACACTTTAGTTCAAGCCCAGACAAAGGTACACACTATTGAGCAGTAGTGTTGAGCGAGCATGGAGGATGGTGCTTCAGGTGTCGACCAAACCCCGGGAGATCAGTCAGTGTAGAGACCAACTCGGAAAGGTGAGGACGGAGTGACAACTGGGAAGGGAGTCTTTGTTAGTCCATCGAAGAAAGGAAGAGATGATGAAAGAGACGAGTCTTAAAAAAAAAAAAATGTATAGGCTTTGGTTTCTCTCTTTTTTCCTGCATTCTCTTCTTTTTTTAACTTTTCTCTCGTTTCCTGCCAATTGCAACTCAATCTCTTTCCCCTCAGCCAATTATAAAAAGATTTAATAGGATTAGCATTCGAGCTTCGACACAGCAAACAATTTAAAAAAAAAAAACCTATCAAACCAAATATGTCAATTTCTCAGGATTTAGGCATGAAAATTTTAGCATAGCGGAACATATCTGAGCTTAAGTGGCTAAATCATATGAAACAGCAAAGAATAAACGAGCTAAGAATAAAAATTCGGTAGGAAAAGTAACGATGGCTCCAGAAGAAATTCAAAATACATAAACAAAATGGCTTTGTGTGTAACGAACCAGGATAAGATGAGAAAAAATATTAGATTCATAGTGAAGCAGCAAACCCTTAAGGGTTATGCATTGTCTGGGTAATGTGAGGTGATCAAGTTTAAGCAAACGAAGGAAATACTTCATGAATACTTCACCAGCATTACGGAATCCCGCCTCCCTCTTGAAGGGAAAGAGAAATAATCGGGAGTAAAGATGGCACTAAAAGACAGTGCCACACCCTACTGCGGCACCATGCGACTGTCCAAGCATGGTGCGGGAATAGGGAAACAAGCACGATAAACAAAAATGAAAAACAATGGAAATCAGTTTATTTAATAACAATGGCAAATTAAATATTACGTAGCACAAAATCAATGTGAAGATTCCTATAAAAAATAAACACCAGTATTAGAAGGTTGAAGCCGACCACAAGAATCATTCTTCAGGTATCGCATGAACAATTCTAAGTTCTATAAAAAGACCATTATGCACAGTTCAAGACATTTATTAGACGAAACATTTCGCCACGTGTGGCTTCTTCATTAGAACTGAAGAAGCTAGAGGTGGCGAAACGTTTTTTCTAATAAATGTCCTGAACTGTAAATGTCTTCATACATTTTGTCGGTATCACCAGACCATTTTTCAATTCCAAGTTTATCAACTAATGTTATGAAACCGATAAATTTCCACCGACACAACCTAAACCAAAAATGTTGGCATCCCTGTCATGAGATTCTTCAGTCATTTCAAACTGAAGCCGTTCAGCAAACTCATTCTAAGGTTATTTCACAGAACAAACTACTACTGTGTTGAAAATAAAGTTAGTAAACTGGCTCCTACACACTACAATAACAATATGAATCTTTCAAGTTTGAAGGTAATCAAGAGTTATTCCTCAAATCAGCGCATGGAAACCAAAATTGGGACATGGTTCATAAAAGAGACAAAAGAGCATATGTGCCATTTCCAATAGATCCATGAACATTTTCCTACTTATAGTTCACCATCTTTGAAAACTCGAAACTGACTGGACGAGTCTCACATTATAAACGAGACCTTAGACGAGAACACTGTACTTGTATACATTACAGAATCTTCAATAAAAGTGGAAAAAAAAGTAATACTGAAGTTCCCAATATTTCTCAAGTGTTCTTTTATCCACTACATTTTATTTAAATCTCTCTAAAAACCTGTAGGTCATTATTTTCTAAGAAACTGGTACAGTGGAACCTCGGTGTTTGAATTGGTTCGTAGGTGGTGTTAGAACTACGAAAATCTGATGGTCCAATACAGTATTTCCCAGGCTTTAATTATCAGCCTCACACACTGAAGATGTTGAACTGGCGCTTCCAAAAGTCTCTGAGAGCTAAGTCACTCTCAGAGGTTACTTAAAAGCACTTATAAAACCTGGCTTTCATGTCAAGTTGTTCTTATTAACATTTCCTTCACTGTTTATTCACAATACCAAACACAATACTACTAAGTGGAGCCACCCTGTAATTCTCTCCTCATTCTTAATACACGGGCTATGATTTTTTTTTTAAGTCCAAGGTTATTCACTAAATGAAAACTATTTTAGTATTAGTATTAGTAACGGGAGTAGTAATAGTAGTAGTCGTGGTACTGGTAGTAGTAGTAGTAATAAAATAATGGGAGTGTTAAATCCATATGGGTCATTTAGCGCCTATGGGTTTATTATCTAATTTTGCACTGTGAGCTCTGAGTGCATCACTAGCAGTTGTCATGTTTTACTAACCAGCAAGTCTCAAGCTTCCAGACATTCTCTCCCTCTTTATGAATACAAACTACCCTCATTCTTCTCTTTTATGATGCACCTAGGTTGTCTCTTACTCTGGTAAGCCCACTTCCTTTACTCATAAAATAAGGAGACAAACCGCACACTCTGTTAATGACTTACAAGGTAGATCAAACATCTTACGCCAGAAACCCTAGAAGAAGATTTCCCTTGAAAATTTCTTTTAAGATTTTCAGGTTAGGTTTCTTCAGAAGAAAAACCTCAGAATTTCTCAGGCCAAGATCGAGCATAACTTTTGTTCCACTGTAGACACAAAACTAGCGTCTCAAAGGAAATTCTACTCCTTTAATCATGAAGAACAGACAAGATTAAACCACTATACGCACGTAAATTAACTCGTTCAAAGGCCAGGTTTAAAATTATAATAACTTAAGAGGAATTCAAGTGGAAAACGTATACAGAATAATGGGACCAATAGGTCATTTATCGTTCTACGAAATACATTAAAGTTTTGCATGCACGCTAAACTATCATTAGCTATAACTAACCTCTCATTAGCTATAACTAAGTTATCTCATTCACAAGCTTAGCTACCCTAAAGTCTACATCGCATGCATGCTGATGTACAGCCCATGTAGAACTGTTGACAAAAGCTCACAATAAAACCAATAATTTCATAAGGGTCGGAAGGAGAGTAGAGATGACAAAAATCTTGGAGAGAAAAAGGCAGGCAAGGCACGCTGGCAATGAGAGCCAGATATGTCAGCTACGCCGTCTCCCACGTCTGGCTCCACCTTCATGTTCCAGACACGTCCCTCCCATCTCGCCCTGTTGCCGGGAAGAATATGGGAAAACTCCTGGTGCCTATCCCTCGCCAGAACAATATATATATATATATATATATATACGTATATATATATATATATATATATATATATATATTGTGTGTGTGTGTGTGTGTGTGTGTGTGTGTGTGTGTGTGTGTGTGTGTGTGTGTGTGTGTGTGTGTGTGTGTGTTAGTTACCATTTTGTTCTAGGCACATGTCGATTAGACACTAGGCCTGTGTGTGTGTGTGTGTGTGTGTGTGTGTGTGTGTGTGTCTCGTGCCGAATAGGTAAAAACTGGTCAATTAGCAAGAAATCTTTTAAAATTTAGTCCTTTCTAAAATTTTATCTTATACATTTAAAGATATATTTTCTTCATTTGTTAATATAAATTAATTATTAATTATTAATTAATGAGTTTGTATCAAAAGAACCTTAGAAAATTACGCAATTGAATTTAGCCTAATTTAACTATACTTTAGATAAGTTTACAATAATTAATAATAAACAACCATAGTGAAATATATATTTTTCGTTAGGTTCAGAATTATTTTTGCGAAATTATAGCATACACAAGTTTTCGCTTGCCTTATTCGGCAAGAAGAGCAAGTTTTACCTATACGGCACCACATTATATATATATATATATATATATATATATATATATATATATATATATATATATATATATATATATATATATATAATCAATATAACTCCCAGGGTTGTATATTTGTATTTTAAGTTTGTCACAAATGTGTTTAAAGGTGTCAGTGGTTGTAGCGCTTGCTATCTCCTCTTGTATACCACTCCACCATTATAGCACAAAGAGAAGAAACACTATCTAGTGTATTGAGGTGTGTTTTGTTATTTGTGTACCTGTTAGAGATGTCGAGGGTCATCGCCCCCACGGGCCGGTCTCAGGCCAGGCTGATGGTATGACGAAACGGGCTAGACACACAGACTTACTGTCGGTAATAATGAAAAAATGGGACAGACTGAGAGCAGGCTTTTGTGGTGGCAATACGGGATGAAAGCAGGATTTAGCTGTGAAAATACGAATTAAAAGCAAACTTTTGTTGTGACAAATACATGCTGAAAGTAGGCTTTTGCTTGCAAATAAAAGGACGAAAGCAGGCTTTTGCTGTGACAAATACACGCCGAAAGCAGGCTCTTGCTGTGACAAATACAGGCCGAAAGCAGGCCTCTGCTGTGACAAATACAGGTTGACAGCAGGCCTTTGCTATGACAAGTACGGGCGGCTGAAAGCAAGGTTTTGCTGGGACAAATTTTCACTCCGTGTAGAGCTTTATCAAATCAATATTGAGCGCCAGGTTGTAGGTGCTGGTGGGAGCGCTCACTGCAACATGCGCAACACATTTACAAGCCTGCCGCTTATTCTCCCTTTCAACAGTGCTTAAAAAATACATTTGACGAGTTAAATATTTTATCACACAAATTTTATTATGTATATTGCCTGCTGTCTCATTTTCCCCCATTTTCAAATGGTGTCATTGATCTAGTGTGTGTGTGTGTGTGTGTGTGGGAGAGAGAGAGAGAGAGAGAGAGAGAGAGAGAGAGAGAGAGAGAGAGAGAGAGAGAGAGAGAGAGAGAATTTATGAATAAACTAATTAATCGCCTGTGACAGGTTCATTTGCATATACAATAAGTTGAATGACTATAATAGTGATAACGTGTGTGCATGTTTTTGTTACCATACACTTTGTTAATTACTTGAGAGTGCATGTGTGCATGAACGTGTGTGGTGTGTTGTATGGGCGCGCGGGAGCGAGCGATAAAAGAGAGAGAGAGAACATAGAAAGAGTGAGAAGTATGAAGAATCACACTTATAATCTCCCAGCAAGTCTGCTAACCAGCTTAGGGGAGTTCTGCTCACACTTACACGTTCATCCTATATAAGACTTGAAGTCCCATTCATCTCCCAGAATTCATTTGTGTCGCTCATTTATTCTTCTCTAGGCGCTGCAACGGCGAACGAATCCAAAATCATTCCCCTAAAACGTTGAAGGATCACATTACGCTTTTCCGTTTATTGCACTGAATTTATCAACAATGAATACAACAATTAGCGATGATATGGGGTGAAATGAATGGTGTTTTCGACAAAACTCGATACATCAGAAGAGTGCTGATACCATATTGTATAGGAAGGTTACACGGTGAGAACAAATGCTAAATGTGTGTCCCAGTCATATTCCAACTACGTTTCCCTGTCATATTCCATCACCTAGGATGGAGTTCGTACATGGTGTGGGAATCTGTTAGCCTGCGCTGGGAGGCTTCGGTAGGGCGACGAGGATATCAAGAATTCCCGTAAGGGTTCATCAGCTACGGCAGCTTCAAAGGCTTCATTCCAGCATAGCTGGAGTTACTATCATTTCAGAAGTGTATCTCAGGATAGCCTATCCCATGCACATGATAAATACACAAATAACCCGCACATAGGAGAAAGAAACTTATGACGACGTTTCGGTTCTATGTGCGGGTTATTTGTGTATTGTTAGTCACGGTATTGTGCCTGTTACACAGTGTGCTGCACTAAAATATTTTATAAAAAAAAAAAACGTTCCATATACGTCATTTTCCGGGTATTATTCTGAATCCGGACGTGAATTATTCGTGTCAGGCAGAGTGGACAGGAGCAGATGAGGTGTTAGTACAGTAGGTTACGCACAACAGAGGAAGCAAGATGTAGGGGTGTGAGTATATGGTGTTGGGTAAGTTTTTTGTAAGACCCTAGTACGCAGAGGCCTGTCAGAGTACTGTATGGTGTTTTTGCCTCCTGGTAATTAAGTCTACCAGGTAGTAGTGAAAGGGGGGGGGAAGGGGTCATGGAGCCTCCCTGTTCTTTTACTCACTAGTACCAGTGAGCTAGTGTGAACTGGAGTGTGGTGGGTTTTTGTAGTAGGTTATAAGTTACTTTAACATATAGATATATTTTTGTATAGGTGAGTTTTAATGTCCTTCCTTATATAATTAATATTGTTTAACATTATATATATGTATATATACTGACAGCTAAAATTATATAAACTAATGCTATTAAGTTATGTATATTTTATATATTACTGTTATAATTTAACTTGGGATCACCACAGTCAAATTAATGTCGTCCCGTAGCTGGGTTGGTAGCTCAACTTACACACTGAGGTCCATGGTTCAATCCCCAGTACGGTTTGAAACGTAAATGAATGGTTCAGAGAACCGACGAGTTGGTAAATTAGACACATGTGCAACACTTGGATATCTTTATTGAGGAAACGTTTCGCCACACAGTGGCTTCATCAGTCCATACAAAGGAGAATCGTGAAGAACAGGAGGAGAATGAGGTGGTCAGTCCCTCAACCTTGAGTCGATGTTGTCAGTCCATCAATCTTGAATAGAATACAACATATGAGCGTAGAGGAAGCTTATATACTGTAGACAGGAGAGGTGCAGCAGTGACACCTCCTACAACTGCTGCACCTCTCCTGTCTACAGTATATAAGCTTCCTCTACGCTCATATGTTGTATTCTATTCAAGATTGATGGACTGACAACATCGACTCAAGGTTGAGGGACTGACCACCTCATTCTCCTCCTGTTCTTCACGATTCTCCTTTGTATGGACTGATGAAGCCACTGTGTGGCGAAACGTTTCCTCAATAAAGATACCCAAGTGTTGCATATGTGTCTAATTTACCAACGGTTTGAAACACTGGGGGCGTGTTTCCTTAAGACACCCGCTGTCCCTGTTCACCTAGCAGTAAATATTTACCTGGGTGTTAGCCGACCAATGTGGGTCGCATCCTGGGGACAAAATTAACCTAATTTGATTTGCTCTGCATAACCAGTGGCTGTCTATATATGTCACTGATATCAGCCATGGTTTGTATAAGATGTATCTTGAATAAATAAAGATTATTATTATTTATAAATTCAACAAAAAATAATGATACAGATGGTCTATAAACAGTGAATACTAGTGAACCATTATCTGAAAAAATGCATTCAAATACGGAGTATATAGTGTGTGTATATATATATATATATATATATGCAGCGTGGACAGGTAAGCCGGTCAACTGACCAAAGATTTTACTGAGCTCATTAATTGACTAAGATCAGCTACAGGAGTTAATTTTCCATTTTTCCTCCCTCCGCTAGAGGTTCCTCGCTGATGAATCCTTAATGAAATATTTGACAGTATCCTCATTTTCCTAGTCATCTCCCAGCTCAGGCTGACACATTTCTACACTTTGCATGACCCATCCTGCGTGAGGGAATATGAAAAGGAAACATAGCTGGGTTTTGCTCCCACTTTGTAAGTTACAGGATAGGGTACAGTTAGTACCCGATCAGCCAGGCTGTGGTTCGTACGCTGGATTACGTGCAGCCAACAGTAACAGTCTGGCTGATCAGGCCCTGATCTACAGAGAGGCCTGGTCAAGACGATAAGTTTCCAAATTGCCAGCAAATTGATTTGACTATACACATTAAACATCACGCTGGTAAACCCATCCCCCCCCCAAAAAAAAAAAAACATAGGTATGTGAACTAAAACACGAACATATAGAGCTTTGTGGACTAAAGCAAAAGCATGCAGAACAAGCTCTACTTAGAGCGAAACGTACAAATAAAAAGGATTCTTATGCATACTTTTGTCTTTTGTTAAACAAGAATCCAGACGTTATGACATTGGATAACGGCCTGTAATCCCTCCAGCTTCACAACCAGCAACTAAAAAAATGTACAACACAGCGGAGGTAGTCGCAGACCCCACCTCTCCCATCCTCAACTTTTAAAGTCGATAAAGACATCCACCACACAACACAGCTGGTCAGAATCGAGAGCAATCACAGGGCAGGACAGGGAGAGGCTTAGAACTCCGCTCGTTACAATTTATCAAATATAAAAATAAAATATCACCATATAATTGCATATAACCACATCCCACACCCGCAGCGAGCCTCTTGTATTTTCCATACGACACCTGCACACCCCATTACATTCTTCGTACACTGTACAGTGGCATAAATCAACCCATACACAACTTTCCATCTAACTATACATACTACCCACTCGTACATCTAGTAATGCTTCACAAATCTATGTATATGCACGACACGTCCATACCCGTACAACATCCACGATGCCCACTGTCAAGCAATGCCAAAAATTTACACGACACCAACAGTCACAAACTAAAATATCAGGGATTCGATCCCCGGCTAGTTGCAGTATGGTTATTTCCTTAAAATCATTCGTGTGTGATTGTATATTATATATATATATATATATATATATATATATATATATATATATACATATATATATATATATATATATATATATATATATATATATATATATATATATATATATATATATATATATATATATATATATATATATATATATATATATATATAGCAGAAAACCACTATGAAAAATAGAAGAATTCCAAGCGCTTTCGTGACTACTCACATTATCAAGGAACTATAACAGGAAACATGACAAGAAGGGCTTATATAAGGGGCGAGACTACACCTCACAGTCACATCACACTAACAAAGACAACACCTCACAGTAGCGTAACATCTCACGACTCTGTGAAGAGGAAAATAAGAAAGGACCTGAAACTCTTCCCAAGAATTAAGATTAGTCCAATTTATTATTAAATTCTTCCCAAATTTTATTAATTATAAATGAATCCAATTTATATAAACCATATTATATATTGGTTTATATAAATTGGATTCATTTATAATTAATAAAATTTGGGAAGAATTTAATAATAAATTGGACTAATCTTAATTCTTGGGAAGAGTTTCAGGTCCTTCTTATTTTCCTCTTGTCAAGGTCTAGATGTTCTGTATGTGAGGTGTGTCTTATGTTCATGTGATTGACTGTGAGTGTAGTCTCGCCTTATATAGCCCTTCTTGTCATGTTTCTTTATATTCATGATAATATATAATCAAGCTGAATTTATCTATATTTTCATATAATATTTCTTCATATTATTATATCATTATTATTATTTATATTATATATATATATATATATATATATATATATATATATATATATATATTATATATATATATATATATATATATATATATATATATATACATATATATTATATTATAATTAATAATATTTTATAAATTATATATATATATATATATATATAATATATATATATAATATATAATATATATATATAAAATATATATATATATAATATATATATATATATATAATGAGGAGGAAATCTTAACATATATACATGATACCCAGCCACAAATAATGACAGCAAACATAGAATAGTGTACACATTTATGACACTCACAGTCACACATAATACACCTATGAACAAAGCCACTCAAACTCACAGTCTCTCTCTGTCACACACAAATCCACTTTGAAAATGATACAATTTTCTAGAAACAAACCATGATGCTAAATAGGAATTAATTAAAAAAGAGTTATGTAACGAATATAAATATGGAACAGTTTATTCCATAAAGAAATGAAAGACGAAAATAACTAAGAATGCTTTAATGGAAGTTGCTAGAGAGTATGAAAAAGAAGGAACTTGTAATCAGCAAAGGAAATAAGCCAAGCAAGAAGACTGCCAGTTATTCCAATTGTCCAGAAAGGAGTACAGACAGGCCCTGCTTTACAGTGCTTCGTCTTACAGCGTTTCGATAATGCAGTGGTTTTCAATTATACTCATTCATTTATTCAGACTTCTTACAATAAATATATTCACCACTCACTATAAGCTGGACGAAAGTATCTTTAAGGTAAGTAATGTGTGTACAGTATATGCATTTTTTAGGCCTAGTTCTATTGATTAGTTAAGAAATGATAGTGTAAAAATGTTATAAGGCTGTTTCACTTTACAGCAGTAGCGCGGAACCTAACCTGCTGCATAAGAGGGGCCAGTCTGTCTGTAAGGCTGTTTCACTTTACAGCAGTAGCGCGGAACTTAACCTGCCGCATAAGAGGGGCCAGTCTATCTGGAAGGCTGTTTCACTTTACAGCAGTAGCGCGGAACTTAACCTGCCGCATAAGAGGGGCCAGTCTATCTGGAAGGCTGTTTCACTTTACAGCAGTAGCGCGGAACCTAACCTGCCGCATAAGAGGGCCCAGTCTGTCTGTAAGGCTGTTTCACTTTACAGCAGTAGCGCGGAACTTAACCTGCCGCATAAGAGGGGCCAGTCTATCTGGAAGGCTGTTTCACTTTACAGCAGTAGCGCGGAACCTAACCTGCCGCATAAGAGGGCCCAGTCTGTCTGTAAGGCTGTTTCACTTTACAGCAGTAGCGCGGAACTTAACCTGCCGCATAAGAGGGCCCAGTCTATCTGGAAGGCTGTTTCACTTTACAGCAGTAGCGCGGAACCTAACCTGCCGCATAAGAGGGGCCCGTCTGTCTGTATGCAAATATAAGAAAAGACGAAAAAACGTGTAAAATATTAAATAAAGTTTTAGGGTCTTCACAAGAGGAAACATTTTATATGTTAAGGATTTGAATGACAAACAAATATTGAAATGGAGGAAATTGAAATCGCCAGAGAGATAAAGAATTTATTTCTGGACATTGACAAGACGAAGCCAGCAGAAACAGCCGGATTATCCACCCTGAGTATAAAAGAATGTGCAAAAGAGTTATGCTCTTTAGATAACCAGAAGACGTAACAACAAAGACTCAACCAGCAGAAGCAACCACCAGCAGACGCAACAACCAGCAGAAGCAACAACCAGCAGACACAAACAGCAGAAGAAGCAACCAGCACCAGTTTGGAACCCACACCTGGTCAAGCACGTCAAGAAATTAGAGAAAGTGCAAAGGTTTGCAACAAGACTAGTCCCAGAGCTAAGGGGAATGTCCTACGAAGAAAGGAAGGGAAATCGGCCTGACGACACTGAAGGACAGGAGGGTTAGGGGAGACATGATAATAACATACAAAATACTGAGAGGAACTGACAAGGTGGACAGAGACAGGATGTTCCAGAGACGGGACACAGAAACAAGGGGTCACAATTGGAAATTAACTCAGATGAATCAATGGAATGTTAGGAAGTATTTCTTTAGCCATATAGTTGTCAGGAAGTGGAATAGTCTGGAAAGCGACGTAGTAGATGCAGTAACCAGTTTTAAGACGAGGTATGATAAAGCTCATGGAGAAGGGAGAGAGAGGACCTAGTAGCGAGCAGTGAAGAGGCCGGGGCCTGGAGCTATGAATCGACCCATGCAACCACAAATAGGTGAGTACAAATGAGTACACACACACACACCACTAACACACACACACATACACACCACTAACACACACACACATACACACCACTAACATACACACACACACACCACTAACACACACACATACACACCACTAACACACACACACATACACAGGCCAGGAGCTTTGACTCGACCCCTGCAACCACAACTAGGTGAGTACAACTAGGTGAGTACACCACTAACATACACACACACACACCACTAACACACACACACATACACACCACTAACACACACACACCCCACTAACACGAACCAATGTTACTTAGGTTATGGTGGCAATATTTTGAGTCTCAAATTTGGCCATGTAATTAAACTCGGCTAAGGATGAAAGCCCACGAATACAAAGGGAAAGGGATAGGCGCAGGGGGGGGGGGTAGGTAAGAGACGAGTGAAGGGGAAGGGTGGGGGGGAGGGAGAGCGAGGACGGAGACGAGGGCCTTAGGATGGAGCGGGGACAAAACAGACGAGGGATGGAAGATAGTCAGAATATTTGGAGAACGTTGTGTGTATGCGTGGGAGAGAGAGTCATAATACTATACGCGTACCAGGTTTGTGTGATTTAGAGTACGCTCAATGAGTTCCACTTTCCTGTTCGCTTCAAAACTATGTAATAGTCTCTAATTTATTGGCTTTGTGATATACCTGCATAATTTTGATTAACAGAAAACAATATAACCTTTAACCCAGCCAGACCTGCTGAAGAACGTGTGTGGGGGAATAGAATTTGCGAGGACAGGTTGGCAAAGATACAGTGGAAGCTTGAATGAACACAGTCTGAGAAGGGTGAGTTTGAGTATCAGTCAGATTACCGTAAATTTGAGCCTAGCAAAGTTAACTGTTGGTCAACTTCTGAAGGGAGGTGACGACACTAGTGATTGTGGAGCGCTGCGTAGAGGAACATGTGGAAGAAAACGCAAGACAACACCTCACGAATGACAAGGTTATCATAGCAAATATTGTGAAGGATAAAAAAAAACAGCAAAGATCTACATAGATATTTGGCTTCAGCTGGCATAAATGTTGATTTTTCAAGCATTCCTTGAAGCTGGCAGATGTGCCAGAAAGCCGGTAGAGAAACAATTACTGACTGTTGCAAAGAAGAAAAAAATGGCTGCGGTGGCACTCGATCATAAGGGATGAACGACAGATAAATGGAGAAAAGTTATATTTTCAAATGTGGCCCTGGACGGCTTGTTATTGTTGGGGGAACGATGAACAGTAACAAATACTAAGAAATCCTGGCAACTCAGTTGCTCCCATTTGTGGACAGAGACTTTCCTGACGGAGAAGCCATTTTCCAGCAGGATCTTGCTCCATGCCACACTTCCAGAAAAATGCTAATATTCTTCGAAGAGGGTCGGCTAAACATTCCAAATTGGCTTGGAAACTCTCCTGACCTCAACCCAATTGAGAATCTATGGGAAATAAGCAAATGCAGGGTCGCGAAACAGGACTGTTTCAACTGTGGAGAAGTTAACTGCTGTTATTAGAACCTGGCACCACGACGAACAACTTGCCAAAATGTGTTCAACATCGGTCGAATCTATGCCAAAGTGCGTAGCAATGCTTATAAAAGCAAAGGGTAGTCATATCTCTTATTAAATCAGTTATCTGTCATATCACTGCCGTGTATTTTTCAAATAAACATTAATTTTCCAAATGTCTTATTTCATCACTATCTTAATTAATATGAAATATATATATATATATATATATATATATATATATATATATATATATATATATATATATATATATATATATATATATATATATATGTGTGTGTGTGTGTGTGTGTACACAAGAAAAACACACTGATATGCAGGCCCCCCCAAGGCCATGTCGCGTCCATTAGAGGAAGTGTTGCGTTGTTTACGTCACCTCCAGTAAGCTGCTCTTCCTGCACCCGTGTGTTGCTTCACATACCATGGATTCGCATAAAGTGCCAGTTTAAAGTGCTCGTATGCACACGTGTGTAAGAGCTTCTGTATGCACGAACGTGAACACATACATGTATGCGTATACACATTCACACAGGTGGAAGCTGAACATACGCGAGCCACAGGGATGTAAGGATTTTTTTTTTAAGTCTTAGGGTGACTGAAAAGTGGGATGAAGTAGTGTTGGAGGCAAACTCAATACACAGCTTCAAGAGTAGATATGATAAGGCCCAAGAGACCAGTGGTGTCTTGATCCTTGGAAGGACAACTCGGTGAGTACATACATACACAGACATAGATACATACACACATACATTACACACACACACAAACGTATTACACAACACATCTGTCACACAGCAATGAATCGACCCCTGCAACCACATAATGATGAGTGTACACAGACACACACACATCGACTTGACGACACTGGAGGACAGGAGAGATACGGGGGAACATGATAACGACATATAAGATACTGAGAGAATTGACAAGGTGGACAGAGACAGAATGTTCCAGAGATGGGACACAGCAACAAGGGGACACAGTTAGAAGTTGAAGACTCAGATGAATCACAGGGATGTTAGGAAATATTTCTTCAGTCACAGAGTGGTCGGGAAGTGGAATAGTTTGGGAAGCGATGTAGTGGAGGCAGGTTCCATACATAGCTTTAAGAAGAGGTATGATAAAGCTCATGGCGCAGGGAGTGACCCAGTAGCGGCCAGTGAAGAGGCGGGGCCAGGAGCTATGAATCGACCCCTGCAACAACAACTAGGTGAGTACACACACAACTAACCAGACGCCAAGTGTCTTTCAACAAGCGCCTCTGACAATTAGTGTTATTACACACACAAACACACGAGGCCAAGTATCTATCGACTAGTGCCTTTGACAACTAATAACTACTACACAGTGAAGTAAATAAAGCGGAAATGAGAGATGGTTAAGTACTGCATTTTCTTGTAGTGTAGGAAGGCATACAACACAGTACCACACACGAGTTCCCACATAAATTGTTAAGAGTATTCAAAAGCAGTAGGAAAGGTGCTAAAGGGATACAGGAATTCTTAGCGAAGAAAAGGCAGATGGTAATGATAAATGGTGTCAGAGTTGTTTCATTTTGACGAGTGGATCTTCCTCTCCCCTCCAGTTATTAGTGTTGGAACCCCCTGTGTACCTGATAGACATAAATGACATGCCAGAGAATATTTAATCACATGTTTCATTGTATGCGAACGATAAGAATCTAATTACCATAGGAAGATGCAAGCAAAACGTGCAAGAACAGATTGAAAGGTTACTAAGTAATTAGTAAGAGTAGTTAGTAAAGTGGATGCTTGAATTCAAGCATGAAAAAAAACACAAATTTAAGAGAAAAGGAGAGTGAATGAGGACACGGGTTAAGTAATACATCGAGGGAGAAGTGATGCTACAGATATTGTAAAGGATTGTATGTATTATATCTTTTTTTTAACGTAATGGAATTAATCATTACAAAAAAAAAAACGTATGAATTCAATAAAGTTTGGAAAACTAGATAACCTAAGAAATGTTTTCAGTAACCTTAACGATTTATCTAAGACTTACACAAGCAATGTAAGTCTTATGTGGAAGTAGTATGTTCCACAGCCAGAGAGAAGTTCCAACTGTTTACAACGAGATTGTTGCATGAAATAAGGGCAATGAACTATGAGCAGACTTGAGAAACCGAACCTAACAACTTTAAGGAGAGGAGGACCAGGATGGATATAATTACGATATGGAAGATACTCAGGATTCTGAGAGTAGACACAACTAGGTGAGTGCAGCAGCAGCACACAACCTACTCCTTGTAACTAGTTTAGAATTCCAACCCCTTCAGAAACAAACACCCACACACACTCACACACGATAGAATAACAAGAAATGATATGATTACGACGTACAAAATACTGAGAGGAATTGACAGGGTGGATGGAAGAGTCTGTTTGAGAGCCGGGTCTCAGGTACACAAGGGAACAACCTAGACATTGAAATCGTAGAAGCGGGACCCATACACTGTCTGACGAATAAACACGTATGAAGGGCTCACGCAGCCAGGAGAATGTGAACCCAGTAGCAGTCAGGGGGAGAGACGGAAGCAGGAGCTGAGATTCGACCCATGCAACCACAATTAGGTGAGTAAACCCAGCCCTTCTCCCTCAGATAGCTGGGTGCTCCAACAAGCATCGCACAACTGAGTTATTCACCTCTTAAGCCAGGAATGGTTTTAAACAGCCAATCTCAAGCAACTTGCGTATTAAGGTCGACCAACTTGGTAATGACGGCAACTTGATAGCAAAAATATAACCTTCCTATCTTTCCTTCCCAGTAACCTACATCACACTACCTTCCCTACATCCTTCCCAGCACCCTACATCACACTACCTTCCCTACATCCTTCCCAGTACCCTACATCACACTACCTTCCCTACACACTTCCCAGTAACCTACATCACACTGTCTTCCCTACATCCTTCCCAGTACCCTACATCACACTACCTTCCCTAAATCCTTCCCAGTACCCTACATCACACTACCTTCCCTACATCCTTCCCAGTACCCTACATCACACTACCTTCCCTACACACTTCCCAGTAACCTACATCACACTGTCTTCCCTACATCCTTCCCAGTACCCTACATCACACTACCTTCCCTAAATCCTTCCCAGTACCCTATATTACACTACCTTTCCTACATACTTCCCAGTAACCTACATCACACTGTCTTCCCTACATACTTCCCAGTACCCTACATCACACTGTCTTCCCTACATACTTCCCAGTAACCTACATCACACTGTCTTCCCTACATACTTCCCAGTACCCTACATCACACTACCTTCCCTACATCCTTCCCAGTAGCCTACATCACACTGTCTTCCCTACATACTTCCCAGTAACCTACATCACACTACCTTCCCTACATACTTCCCAGTAACCTACATCACACTGTCTTCCCTACATACTTCCCAGTAACCTACATCACACTGTCTTCCCTACATACTTCCCAGTAACCTACATCACACTGTCTTCCCTACATACTTCCCAGTAACCTACATCACACTGTCTTCCCTACATACTTCCCAGTAACCTACATCACACTACCTTCCCTACATCCTTCCCAGTACCCTACATCACACTGTCTTCCCTACATACTTCCCAGTAACCTACATCACACTGTCTTCCCTACATACTTCCCAGTAACCTACATCACACTACCTTCCCTACATACTTCCCAGTAACCTACATCACACAACCTTCCCTACATACTTCCCAGTACCCTACATCACACAACCTTCCCTACATACTTCCCAGTAACCTACATCACACAACCTTCCCTATATACTTCCCAGTACCCTACATCACACTACCTTCCCTACATACTTCCCAATACCCTACATCACACAACCTTCCCTACATACTTCCCAGTAACCTACATCACACTGTCTTCCCTACATACTTCCCAGTAACCTACATCACACTACCTTCCCTACATACTTCCCAGTAACCTACATCACACAACCTTCCCTACATACTTCCCAGTACCCTACATCACACAACCTTCCCTACATACTTCCCAGTAACCTACATCACACAACCTTCCCTACATACTTCCCAGTACCCTACATCACACTACCTTCCCTACATACTTCCCAGTACCCTACATCACACAACCTTCCCTACATACTTCCCAGTAACCTACATCACACAACCTTCCCTACATACTTCCCAATACCCTACATCACACTGTCTTCCCTACATACTTCCCAGTAACCTACATCACACTGTCTTCCCTACATACTTCCCAGTAACCTACATCACACTGTCTTCCCTACATACTTCCCAGTACCCTACATCACACTACCTTCCCTACATACTTCCCAGTACCCTACATCACACTGTCTTCCCTACATACTTCCCAGTTCCTACATCACACTGTCTTCCCTACATACTTCCCAGTAACCTACATCACACTGTCTTCCCTACATACTTCCCAGTACCCTACATCACACTGTCTTCCCTACATACTTCCCAGTAACCTACATCACACTGTCTTCCCTACATACTTCCCAGTAACCTACATCACACTACCTTCCCTACATACTTCCCAGTAACCTACATCACACTACCTTCCCTACATACTTCCCAGTAACCTACATCACACTACCTTCCCTACATACTTCCCAGTAACCTACATCACACTACCTTCCCTACATACTTCCCAGTACCCTACATCACACTACCTTCCCTACATACTTCCCAGTAACCTACATCACACTACCTTCCCTACATACTTCCCAGTAACCTACATCACACTACCTTCCCTACATACTTCCCAGTAACCTACATCACACTACCTTCACTACATACTTCTCACATGTCTCCTTCAACCGGTACAACAAACAACGTATTCGTTTACATGGTGTTACAATACGTAAATTTATTAAATATTAGTTATACTCGGTTAGTTAAGGTGGGCTTATTTATTTGTAGCTTAATTAACCCATATTTATATATAATTAACCAACAATAACTAAGTTACACGCTCTTTGTATACAACGGAAAATGGGTTGTCTCCTTACCCATGATAGTGTCCTCCATGTAATCATTTATTGTCTCCCACTGCTCTTCTTGAGTCATCCGAAGAGACGGTAATTCCCAAGTGATAGTAACTGCAGCGCTGATGGAATTGAGAATCTATGGGCAATGATGGAACGTAGGATCGCGAAACAAGACTGTTCAACTATGGAGAAGCTAATTGCTACTGTGATTAGGACCTGATACCACAACGAAGAACTTGCCATCTTCGAAGGTGTGGCTGGTGATGAAGAACCCTTACTGGAGCGCTTGATGTCATCATTGTCCTACTTAAGTCTCCCAGCTCAGGCTGACACATCCCATGTGATGGAATATGACAGGAAAACAGCTAATTATTGTGCCTACTATGTAGCTATCACACAGTATACAGCAGCACCACAATGCTGACGTTTCAATTTTTCCTCAATAAAAAAAATCTTCCCCACCTCCCATGTTACTTCTTCCCCCACATATTCACTTCCCTCCCCATCTCCTTCGTTTACCCCTTCCTCCCTAACACCATTTCCCTTTCCTTCCTTTACCTTACCTCTCTCCTCGCCCCTCACCTTAACACCGTCTACACCAGGGAAGGTAATCTCTGAAAATCGATACCGCAGAAATCGCCATGTAATTTATTTTTCATCTTCTGCGTAAAGAGGGAAAGTTACTGATGAGGGAGATGGGATGGAGGTGATGGTGGTAGGATGGAAGTGATGGTGGTAGGATGGAGGTGTTAAGATGGAGGAGGCTGAAGTGGTAGGATGGAGGGAGTGGAAGGATGGAGAGGGTGGAAGCTTTAAGATCGAGGAGGCTGTAGTGGTAGGATGGAGGGGGGTTATAATGGTAAGGTATGGAGGTTATTATGGTAGGATGGAGAAGGTTATAGTGGTAGGGTGGAGGAAGTTACGGTGGTAGGATGGAGGAGGTTATAGTGGTAGGATGGAGGAGGTTATAGTGGTAAGATGGAGGAGGTTATAGTGGTAAGATGGAGGAGGTTATAGTGGTAAGATGGAGGAGGTTATGGTGGTAAGATTTAAGAGATTATGGTGGTAGGATTTAAGAGGTTATGGTGGTAGGATTTAAGAGATTATGGTGGTAGGATTTAAGAGGTTATGGTGGTATGATTTAAGAGATTATGGTGGTAGGATTTAAGAGATTATGGTGGTAGGATTTAAGAGGTTATGGTGGTATGATTTAAGAGATTATGGTGGTAGGATTTAAGAAATTATGGTGGTAGGATTTAAGAGGTTATGGTGGTATGATTTAAGAGATTATGGTGGTAGGATTTAAGAGATTATGGTGGTAGGATTTAAGAGGTTATGGTGGTAGGAAGGAGGAGGTAGGCGAGACAGGTACATCATAATTTACACCTGGAAGATTCTGGAGGGACTGGTCTCCAACCTGCACACCGTAATCACTCCGTGTAAAAACATAAAAGACTTGACAAACGGTGCAAACTACCCTCAATAAAAATAAGGGAAATTACACGATTGTAAACCACGGAACGGGTGTAGTTTGAACCCATGGTAAATGAGTTTTACGACTCACTCGCTATGGGTTCTAACCCCACCCGTTCCGTGGTTTGATTAGAGGTAGAGTAGATAAAAGACTATACAAGTGCCTGAACATAGGCTGTTACTGGACCCCCAACAAGTGGAAGGTTGTGAGGGAACTTCACCGTTGATTTGTATCAACAGATAGATAAGAAACATGTGTCAAATTCATCTATTTGTTGGCATCTTATATCTTATAGTGGTACACAATAAGCTAAACGCTTTCGCGGCCAAATCTGAATTTTTTACATAAGAAGACCCGTTCAGTGGCGCTAGCACTATGACGGGCCAGGGCAACAGCAACCACTGGCTTTCCGGTATCATAGACCACAGAGAATCGTAGCCAGATAAATATTAGAACACCTGTGTGTGTGTGTGAGAGAGAGAACACAGTTTGGGTAATATTTTTTCTAATTAAAAAAAATATATCTTATATTTTTGTACAAGACACAGACACTGGAGTTGTCATGCTCTAATAATGTTATAAAAAATAGCTGTATTCTTTTGTTTGATAATGATAGTGTAGCTTCTTGACGGCCTGTTAAGACTGTTGTAAATTAAGCGACATATTCTGACTAATAAATCAGTATGTTTTCAGTCAGTATATTGATTATTCTACTATGGCCCTGACCCCTCTGATCTAAAGGCAATTAAAATGCATTGTTTCATTATTAGTTTAGCAATTCAATGCAGATGCAACAATGGCATTAAATAATTCGAAACAAATAATTGCTGGGCTAGCAATGAACAGTTTAACTAATTTGTACAATGGTAGAATATTCAACGCGATGGGTTGAGAGATACCTTGCTAACACCCGCTTCATTTAACATAAGGAAGAACATGCTCCTCCAAATACAAGTATATCACCGAGACGGTCGAGTGGAGGATTAGCAGTATGCCTGCCCCTCAGCCTCTTAGCACTCCTTCATTTAAAAAAAAAAATTGTGTGTGTGTGTGTGCGTGTTTACATACATATGTGCACGTTATTTGTGTATTATTCCACTGTGTAACTGCTAAACAATTACAGCAATTGTGTAATTGCTAATCCCAAATGGAGCTAGGATTTGTGATTGTGTTACACCTAAGGTACTGTGCCTCTTTGTTCAACAATACTCATTCAATGGTTGTCTTGCCAGAAGCGTCATTCAATGGTAGTCTTGCCAGAAGCGTCATTCAATGGTTGTCTTGCCAGAAGCGTCATTCAATGGTTGTCTTGCCAGAAGCGTCATTCAATGGCTGTCTTACCAGAAGCGTCATTCAATGGCTGTCTTACCAGAAGCGTCATTCAATGGCTGTCTTGCCAGAAGCGTCATTCAATGGCTGTCTTACCAGAAGCGTCATTCAATGGCTGTCTTGCCAGAAGCGTCATTCAATGGTTGTCTTGCAGAAGCGTCATTCAATGGTTGTCTTGCCAGAAGCGTCATTCAATGGTTGTCTTGCCAGAAGCGTCATTCAATGGTTGTCTTGCCAGAAGCGAGCCAACGTCACACTCCGAGCTGCAACATGCTTACACTACTTCACATTTCAGGCGCTATGTGAAAAACTAAATAACATAAAACGAAACACCAGGAGCTGAACTCTGCTCCTATAACTAGAAATTCGTAAAAATCGTGATCACACATACCTTATCAGGTGAACCGTCGCTCATACGTCTTGATCA
Organism: Cherax destructor; assembly: GCA_009830355.1. Lineage (NCBI taxonomy): Eukaryota > Metazoa > Arthropoda > Malacostraca > Decapoda > Parastacidae > Cherax > Cherax destructor. The sequence goes on from WNWK01000057.1 coordinate 484,425, forward strand.
AACTTACGAAAACTTGCGACTCGAAAGGAATTACATAACATGCGAAAAACTACGCACGTATATAAAAAAAAGGCCGTTGATTTTCAGACGTTAGTGAACCAAACATCTTAGTGTTTGCCCGGCTGTTGTTGCTGGGAGATAGCATACGTAATGTAGATATTTTATTACTTTTCTGTTTATGTTTAAATAGCTTAGGGTAATTTATGTAAACTTCAACTTAGGGGAGAGTATGTTAATTATGTAGCAGCAGCCGGGTAAACACAAACGTCAAAAAACCAACGTTCTCTTTACTATTAGCCAATGCTACTTTCCGCACATTTCGTAAATTGCTAATAAAGCAAATTTTTCTTAGGTTGATGGGTTGGTTTCTCATGTCAGGAGCACGGAAATGAGAAGAAGCATATCAGTGGCCCAATGAAACCTTACCCAACCTGACAAGTTTCACTTCAACCCAACGAAAACCCGGAACATTAAGGTAGATGAAGAGTCCTCTCACCCAGGCAACCCCGAGGGAATAGGTGATGCCAGGTGTTGCTGCCAATAACACCTGTGCTTCAGTTATTTCAATTATCGGAAACCTGGCTATGTTGCCTCGCTGATGCTGATGTTCTTGGTACTCTCCCCTTTAACGGGATAAATTAACGGGAGGAGGCGGGAGGAGGATAACACTCAAAGTATATACACTGAGAGATGTGTATATCTCAAGAGAATATACACAACATTGTTTATATTCTCTATCTTGAGGATAGCAGTATTCATGAGCATACTAGTGAATTTCAGTCTACAGACTTTTAACCTGACACAGTAAGAGCGTACATGAGAAATGTGAAGATCTTACCGTCCATAAAAATATTTGCTGAGTGCTAATCTACTCTCAAAATACTGTTACTTCTATATAGATAGGTGAGGTCAGGAAAGTGCAGATAGTTCTTTCCTTGGCCTAGGGCCACACTACCGGCATGAAAACGTGGGTCAAGATTACCATGCCGTGTTATAAATGCGTTTAATACTTGGGTATCTTTATTGATGTTTGGCCAACCAGTGGCTTTTTCACTCCAATAGAAATTAAATACTGGAGACGGTGAAAGAAATGGAGAGAAAAAATTGAGGTGTTCAGTATCTCAGCTGTGATAGATGTTCAGTCTCTCAGCTGTGATAGATGTTCAGTCTCTCAGCTGTGATAGATGTTCAGTCTCTCAGCTGTGATAGATGTTCAGTATCTCAGCTGTGATAGATGTTCAGTATCTCAGCTGTGATAGATGTTCAGTCTCTCAGCTGTGATAGATGTTCAGTCTCTCAGCTGTGATAGATGTTCAGTATCTCAGCTGTGATAGATGTTCAGTATCTCAGCTGTGATAGATGTTCAGTATTTCAGATGTGATAGATGTTCAGTCTCCCAGCTGTGATAGATGTTCAGTCTCCCAGCTGTGATAGATGTTCAGTCTCTCAGCTGTGATAGATGTTCAGTCTCCCAGCTGTGATAGATGTTCAGTCTCTCAGCTGTGATAGATGTTCAGTATCTCAGCTGTGATAGATGTTCAGTCTCCCAGCTGTGATAGATGTTCAGTCTCTCAGCTGTGATAGATGTTCAGTCTCCCAGCTGTGATAGATATTCAGTCTCCCAGCTGTGATAGATGTTCAGTCTCGCAGCTGTGATAGATGTTCAGTCTCGCAGCTGTGATAGATGTTCAGTCTCCCAGCTGTGATAGATGTTCAGTCTCTCAGCTGTGATAGATGTTCAGTCTCCCAGCTGTGATAGATGTTCAGTCTCCCAGCTGTGATAGATGTTCAGTCTCTCAGCTGTGATAGATGTTCAGTCTCCCAGCTGTGATAGATGTTCAGTCTCCCAGCTGTGGTTGATGTTCAGTCTCCCAGCTGTGATAGATGTTCAGTATCTCAGCTGTGATAGATGTTCAGTCTCCCAGCTGTGATAGATGTTCAGTCTCCCAGCTGTGATAGATGTTCAGTCTCTCAGCTGTGATAGATGTTCAGTCTCCCAGCTGTGATAGATGTTCAGTCTCCCAGCTGTGATAGATGTTCAGTATCTCAGCTGTGATAGATGTTCAGTCTCCCAGCTGTGATAGATGTTCAGTCTCCCAGCTGTGGTTGATGTTCAGTCTCCCAGCTGTGGTTGATGCTCAGTCTCCCAGCTGTGGTTGATGTTCAGTCTCCCAGCTGTGGTTGATGCTCAGTCTCCCAGCTGTGATAGATGTTCAGTCTCCCAGCTGTGGTTGATGCTCAGTCTCCCAGCTGTGGTTGATGTTCAGTCTCCCAGCTGTGATAGATGTTCAGTCTCCCAGCTGTGGTTGATGCTCAGTCTCCCAGCTGTGATAGATGTTCAGTCTCCCAGCTGTGATAGATGTTCAGTCTCCCAGCTGTGGTTGATGCTCAGTCTCCCAGCTGTGGTTGATGCTCAGTCTCCCAGCTGTGATAGATGTTCAGTCTCCCAGCTGTGATAGATGTTCAGTCTCCCAGCTGTGATAGATGTTCAGTCTCCCAGCTGTGATAGATGTTCAGTCTCCCAGCTGTGATAGATGTTCAGTCTCCCAGCTGTGATAGATGTTCAGTCTCCCAGCTGTGATAGATGTTCAGTCTCCCAGCTGTGATAGATGTTCAGTCTCCCAGCTGTGATAGATGTTCAGTCTCTCAGCTGTGATAGATGTTCAGTCTCCCAGCTGTGGTTGATGTTCAGTCTCCCAGCTGTGGTTGATGTTCAGTCTCCCAGCTGTGGTTGATGCTCAGTCTCCCAGCTGTGATAGATGTTCAGTCTCCCAGCTGTGGTTGATGTTCAGTCTCCCAGCTGTGATAGATGTTCAGTCTCCCAGCTGTGGTTGATGCTCAGTCTCCCAGCTGTGATAGATGTTCAGTCTCCCAGCTGTGATAGATGTTCAGTCTCCCAGCTGTGATAGATGTTCAGTCTCCCAGCTGTGGTTGATGTTCAGTCTCCCAGCTGTGGTTGATGTTCAGTCTCCCAGCTGTGATAGATGTTCAGTCTCCCAGCTGTGGTTGATGTTCAGTCTCCCAGCTGTGATAGATGTTCAGTCTCCCAGCTGTGGTTGATGCTCAGTCTCCCAGCTGTGATAGATGTTCAGTCTCCCAGCTGTGATAGATGTTCAGTCTCCCAGCTGTGATGATGCTCAGTCTCCTAGCTGTGGTTGATGCTCAGTCTCCCAGCTGTGGTTGATGTTCAGTCTCCCAGCTGTGGTTGATGCTCAGTCTCCCAGCTGTGGTTGATGCTCAGTCTCCCAGCTGTGGTTGATGTTCAGTCTCCCAGCTGTGGTTGATGCTCAGTCTCCCAGCTGTGGTTGATGCTCAGTCTCCCAGCTGTGGTTGATGCTCAGTCTCCCAGCTGTGGTTGATGTTCAGTCTCCCAGCTGTGGTTGATGTTCAGTCTCCCAGCTGTGGTTGATGTTCAGTCTCCCAGCTGTGATGAAGCTGAGGCATGAAGATGGAGACTTAAATATTCGAGTCAGAGGAGAGTTATTGCAAAAGAGAATATCATCAAAATCGGGCGAGAACCGATTGTGGGAGGAAATCATGCCCAAGACTTAAGCCAGAAGTAGGCAACAGATTTAAGCCAGAAGTAGGAAACAGATTTAAGCCAGAAGTAGGAAACAGATTTAAGCCAGAAGTAGGAAACAGATTTAAGCCAGAAGAAGGCAACAAATTTAAGCCAGAAGTAGGCAACAGATTTAAGCCAGAAGTAGGAAACAGATTTAAGCCAGAAATAGGAAACAGATTTAAGCCAGAAGAAGGCAACAGATTTAAGCCAGAAGTAGGCAACAGATTTAAGCCAGAAGTAGGAAACAGATTTAAGCCAGAAGTAGGGAACAGATTTAAGCCAGAAGTAGGCAACAGATTTAAGCCAGAAGTAGGAAACAGATTTAAGCCAGAAGTAGGAAACAGATTTAAGCCAGAAGTAGGAAACAGATTTAAGCCAGAAGTAGGAAACAGATTTAAGCCAGAAGTAGGAAACAGATTTAAGCCAGAAGAAGGCAACAAATTTAAGCCAGAAGTAGGCAACAGATTTAAGCCAGAAGTAGGAAACAGATTTAAGCCAGAAGTAGGAAACAGATTTAAGCCAGAAGAAGGCAACAGATTTAAGCCAGAAGTAGGCAACAGATTTAAGCCAGAAGTAGGAAACAGATTTAAGCCAGAAGTAGGCAACAGATTTAAGCCAGAAGTAGGCAACAGATTTAAGCCAGAAGTAGGAAACAGATTTAAGCCAGAAGTAGGCAACAGATTTAAGCCAGAAGTAGGAAACAGATTTAAGCCAGAAGTAGGCAACAGATTTATGCCAGAAGTAGGCAACAGATTTGAAGATAACTCTCTACCAAGAATCCATGGTGTTACACGTATTACTAGTGTCTTCCTCATTAACAAGTCTGAATTATATAGCGTTTATGTAATATTTGTTTGACACAGGAACGCCATGGAATCTTGGTAGAGAGGATAACTTTAATTCCACTGCTTACTTCTGGCCCATCTCTTGGGCGTGACCTCCTTCCATTATTGGCTCCCGTTCGACTGCGATGATCTCCTCTGGCTTGTGTATTTAAGTCTCGATTTTCATGCTTCAGATATATCAAGGCTGAGGGAATGAACAATACCTTTCAAGGCTGACGACTTAAAAATCTCTTATGAAGGATAAGGGACTGATCACCTTAAATTTCTCTCCACTTCCATTGTCATTAGTATTTACTCTCTGTATTGGACCGAGAGAAAAAAACTTATATTAATGGTATTATGCACCATTAACATAAGTATTATAAAAATACATAGATATTAATAGTTAAAATAGATTTAGACCATTCGATTTCAAGCACTCATAATTAATTTTGAATCATGTTTGGTTGGAAATTTTTCTTTTGTGTTATAAGAACGTACAGAAGAGGACAATACATTACCCTATAGTGTGAGTCTTTGCACCACCTTAATTAAGCGGCTCTCCTTCCCACGTACCTGTAATGATGAAAGAAATACAATTACTGCCTTAATTATTGCACCATTCAACACTTGTAGCTGCGCTTGTTGATAGTAGGAAAATGATTATAAGAAGTCGTGGTAAAAATAGTAAAATGGAAAAAATACTAAAAATAGAAATGAGAAGATTGAATAAATAGTAGTACGTATTAGTTATTGTAGAAGTAAATGTATTAAAAAAATAAAGATGAAAAGAGAGTAACATATATACAATAGAAGTAAACAGGAAGAGAAATAAAAACAGTAAATTACCGAGACCACTGATAAAAGATTCTTAGGACCAGGCAAGCGATAATTGGATATACCTGTGAGACTGAGCATGTATATAGCAGGAAGGTAGTGGCTGAATGTCTTGTGAACTGTTAGGAAGGATGTGGGTTTCTTAAGTTCCATTAAGATAATGATACGTTGGTCTGTTTAGAGAATCAAGAGGTTGTGAGTACTCGTTGACTTATGTTTTCATAGGTCCATTTTTAGCGCCTGGCCCTGTCCATTAAACTACAATCGTCGCTATGTATCCCTGGCCTCTCTTAAAACTGTGTATGGAGTCTGCTTCTAACAATTCCTCATCCGGCTCATTCTACTTATTCACGTCCCTGAAACTAAAGAAGGATTTCCTAAGATCCCCGTGGCACATACGAGTTTTTAGCTTCCTTCACCCTTGTGCCTCGCAATTTCAAATTCTCTGAGCATCCAGAATATCGTAACCATATTTCCCATGGTCCTTCTCTTTGATGTGCTGTGGTCGTATTCCAGTGGACCTCCCAACTGAAAGACCTGACGAAATGGCATAATCGTTCTTTGAATATCTAACTCTTACGTCCTGAGATGGGGGTCATCAGTACAGTTGTTGGTGACACAGACCTCCCTGGGTGGGTTCATATTTCTTAGTTTTTGAGCTGTTGACGCATCTATGGAGACGAGTTTGTCATCGCTGGTGGTTATTCTGATTGCTCTGTGTTACCTTCATCAGGTTTTTATGATACAATTTGCGCAAACTTTCTTGCTATCTTTGTCACTTTTCTCGTGTTTTTCTCCACGATTCGTGTGTTGATGGGGGAAAATAGATTAAGTTATTTGCTTTAGGAAAGTTACGTACTGCTCTAATGACTGTTGAGGCAGGTGTTTTTAAGCCTCTTGCTAGTGCTGTTAGACAAACGTTGCCAAGTAGAAGCAGGTTGCGTTATGTCCTGACGCTGCCTCAGGCTTCTGAGTTGCTGCCCCTTCATTGACATGCCTGAGAAGGTCTATGGACTCACCTACAGCATGTACACGACCTGCTTTAGGGATGTGAGATAGGGTCCTGTTTGTAGAGGATTTGATTGCACCAAGAGATCATTGCTTGTGTGTGTGTGTGTGTGTGAATAGCTCCATTACCAATGAGGGCTCGATGTTCTCCACACACCTGATATGTGCCTCTCCTCACATTGTTAGATGCACTGTTTTCCCTGTTTTGTGATTGGCTAGCTGCAACATCATATACCATTGGTCAATGTGTGAAGCAAGGCTGTGCTGGCTGGGAAGGAAACGTGTGGGAGGAGGTGGACTGGACAGGTCCTTCGTGGAGCAAGTAGAGGCAAGGTGCACTGACGGCCAAACACTGGCAGTATCACCCACTATCGCAAAACACGCGACGCTCTACACAGTAAACAAAAACAAGCAAGGAGCTCATCATGCTTGTTGTTGACGTTTGGAAGATCTTAAACAATTATTTTTATTCTCCTTCTCCACCTCCTCCCCTTCCTTCTCTAACATCTGTTCCCTTCCCTGGGAAGAACATATTTCTACACACCCCTTGCATCCCTCTCACTAAATCCACGGACACAACACTCGTTAACGCCAAGTCTTTTTGCCACGCTTAGATTCTCTTCAGGTATTCACACACATTCCTGATGTATATTATGATAGGTTTCATTGATTGGAAGTTATGCTAAAACCTGGCAGAAAGGTGACCACTGAGTGTTTCTGACTGAACTACTACATTATTTATATGTGGTTGAAGGTCGAGCCACAGTGTGTGTGCGCGCGTGTGCATATGTATGCGTATACGTACGTGCATATATATATGCACGTACGTATGTATGTATAAATTCACATCGAACTTTCCCACAGAGGCAGGGTGACCCTAGAAGAGAAGAAACACTTTCATCATCACTCACTCCCTCACTGTCTTGCCAGAGGCGTGCCGATACAACAGTTATAAACTTCAACATATCTCCACCCTTCCTTGAGAGAGAGAGAGAGAGAGAGAGAGAGAGAGAGAGAGAGAGAGAGAGAGAGAGAGAGAGAGGTAAGGCAGGTGTGTATATTATAACACCTGCAACATGCAATATACAAGCAACGTGAAGTGGTACACGTATATGAACCTATATATTTACACCAGCCTTTCAATATATATATTTTTTCAAGTATGACGAAAATGTGTATACAGAAAAAACTATGCAATTAAAAAGCACATTGCTATTTCTCTGTAAGTACAGTTGGTGTATAATAAACTTATTCAGTCCTTTCTCCCAGGAAAAGTGAAAGTTAAAAAGGAAAATCCGATATTAATCATTTCAATCTGTCATTAGGGTGAGTCTTGCGTCAGCTGGATGTGTCTTCCGTCTACTGGGTGAATCTTGTGTTTGTTGGCCGAGTTTTGCGTCTGCTGGGTGACTCACACTGGAAAATACAAACTGCTAGGTCAGTGTAGAGCATAAACACGACTCTTGGACGAGTACCCGGAGACTCGGTTTAAGAATAGAATCTACGTAAAAAAATAATCGGATAATAATACACAGGTGAAAAAATGGATAAACGAATCTTTGATTTATATCACTAGTGGTGTAAAGTAGTTGGTGTTAGCTGAGGAAAAAAACCCAGCCAAATCACAAAGCAGAAGTCATTCATACCAGGATGAACGTTTGCGTATATGAATACGTGTTTCAGTACACTCAAGTCTGTGCGACTTGTGCTTCCTTGGAAGTCAGTGAGACTCAGGGCGAGCTACTCACAATATTGAGGGTTACAGGGAGAAGTCAGGTGGTAGGAAGTGTCGAGTCAGCCTCTGTGTATCAGGAGAGTTGGAGAACGTTGTGTGTATGCGTGCTAGAGAAGAGAGAGAGAGAGAGAGAGAGAGAGAAACACACACACACACACACCCATGAACGGCTAAATTAAGAGCATGATTCTCCCAACAACGACGCACCTCACTATACAACACTGTACTCTTTATTATTTTCCTCTGTACCACAACCATGAAGACATAAATGTTGATGACACAAAATAAAATACTCATGCGAAAAATATTAATGACAAAACATACCGACGATTGGAAAATGTTCTAATATAGAAAAAAATAATAAACAGAGAAAGAAGAGTAAAACTATCTAGCACCGCTTTTGGTATATGTGAATGCCATGCCAGAAGAGTCAGCTGTATCCTTGTTGAAATGTTAAATTAATGAGGAAAAAACAAAACGCCAAATAGAAGGAAAGACTACATATGAGCCTGGAAAACTAAAAGGTCGCCTGAGGAAGAAAACTAAATAACCACTGCAGCAAACCCCAACCTGGAAAATTTAAGGGTGAGCTTTGAGGACCTCAACAAGGAGGCATTCACGACCCTATACGCGGTATGTCAGGCCATCTTGGAGTGCATAGTGCCAGTATGGAACCTGCATCTGATAAAGCATGTAAAAATGCTGAAAAAAGTTCTTTTTTTTTAATACAAGACTAGTCCCAGAGGTGAGGGGTATAAGCTTATAAGGAGCTAGAAGAGCTAAACCTATTGACAAGAAGACAGAAAGACCGGAGGTGACGTGATTACGATGTACAAAATACTAAGGGGACCTGACAGGGTAATTGAGCGAGTCTGAGAGGCGGGTTTTGGGTACATGAGGGCACAGCTACACCCCCTTCCCCTGAAGTGAAGGGAGTGTGGTAGCAATCAGGTAAGTGAAGGTACCTACCCTGGAAGTTATAACAAACGCCGGGGTATCGTTGTGTTAATATGGTGTCCTCTTGGCAAAAGCTTCATGCAATAGGTGCCAAATTAGGAGGCTGATACCCACACCTGCCTCGGCAACCCATAAATATTTCTTAGCGCCTCATTCCCTCTAAGAATATCTTTCATGTGGCACTACGGGGTTAAAACCAAGTTACATTGAGTCCTCCCTGCAGCTGCTTTAACAACTGTACTTGCATTCCTAAACTTATTGTTCATTGGCTGGAACAATTCGCAACTTACCCACAAATTTTAAAACTTAGCGAGTCATAACTTAAGTCATAACTTAGTGATCCATGACGTCGTCTCATCCAATTTGTGGTTAAACTGTGATGAAAGACGCGTTTTAGGAGGCTTGTATTACTCATCTCTTCAGAAACTAACAATACCCTAACATGAAAAATAAGATAGAATTTGTAATTACAGGATACATTAATAAACCCTTTACTAGGCAGGCCAATAAATTTATTGGCGTGCTCGGTAAAGGGTTAAACTGACGATGGGAACTGTGTGAGACACATTGGAAGATAATAGGTGGTGGTAGAGGACTTAATACTATTATCCAGGAGAGTTAATAACCAAGGCAGTCCCAGGAAGCTACCCACATCAATCAGGTAACAACCAGGTGCTTACCACTAGGTGAACTGGGCAACAGGTAGAATTAATGGTAGAATTACCGACAAAATGTTAGGTAAAAGAACACACAAGTAAGTAATTTTACATTTTATTACGCAACACGTATATCTCTCCAAGAGCTTTGTTTAGCTTTATCAAAGCTCCTGGAAGCGAAACAACTGGGCAACAGGTGTAAAGAAACATGGTCGCCTCCAGTGACTTCAGGGTCGAACTGGGGTCCCTAGTAAGAACTGAGGCAAGGAAATAAGGAACTGGGGTCCCTAGTAAGAACTGAGGCAAGGAAATAAGGAACTGGGGTCCCTAGTAAGAACTAAGGCAAGGAAATAAGGAACTGGGGTCCCTAGTAAGAACTGAGGCAAGGAAATAAGGAACTGGGGTCCCTAGTAAGAACTGAGGCAAGGAAATAAGGAACGAGAATTGAGCTGGCGTTGGCATCATTTACTCTTTAGGTGATAACGATGGAGAGTGGGCAGAAGTTACCATCCACTCTGGTTATCACGCTCAAAAGAGCTCAACCTCATGTGTCTGGGATCTTACACATATAAAGGAGAGAATGGGAAAATAAATAACTCCATTCATTGTTTTTTCATGAAATATGTTTAGCATTTCAATTTGTGCTCATTTATTAACTGTCACAGTGAGTTTGTTTAAAAATTTCAAAATAATATATAAATGCAAGTTCATTTATCATTCATAAAACAATGTATTATTATTATTATTATTATTATTATTCAATTTTTATGACAAAAATGTAGAGATGATATTACCAGCAATGTCGATATAATTTCTCTCAAGCATTTATATTTTTATATAAAAAGCATTTGAAAATTGAAATACCGTGTTTGAACAGTTTTATTTTACCAATATATTGTAACAAATTCTTTATTCCTACATGTGTACCTCTTCCTCATTGTAATTTTTTTTTAATTGTATTGGTAATGACGTGGAAGTTCAGCTCGCCTGGAGCACCAGCAACACTAGGGTCGTCTCTGGCGTGGAAGTTCAGCTCGCCTGGAGCACCAGCAACACTAGGGTCGTTTCTGGCGTGGAAGTTCAGCTCGCCTGGAGCACCAGCAACACTAGGGTCGTCTCTGGCGTGGAAGTTCAGCTCGCCTAGAGCACCAGCAACACTAGGGTCGTCTCTGGCGTGGACGTTCAGCTCGCCTGGAGCACCAGCAACACTAGGGTCGTCTCTGGCGTGGAAGTTCAGCTCGCCTGGAGCACCAACAACACTAGGGACGTCTCTGGCGTGGAAGTTCAGCTCGCCTGGAGCACCAACAACACTAGGGTCGTCTCTGGCGTGGAAGTTCAGCTCGTCTGGAGCACCAGCAACACTAGGGTCGTCTCTGGCGTGGAAGTTCAGCTCGCCTGGAGCACCAGCAACACTAGGGTCGTCTCTGGCGTGGAAGTTCAGCTCGCCTGGAGCACCAACAACACTAGGGTCGTCTCTGGCGTGGAAGTTCAGCTCGCCTGAGCACCAGCAACACTAGGGTCGTCTCTGGCGTGGAAGTTCAGCTCGCCTGGAGCACCAACAACACTAGGGTCGTCTCTGGCGTGGAAGTTCAGCTCACCTGGAGCACCAACAACACTAGGGTCGTCTCTGGCGTGGAAGTTCAGCTCACCTGGAGCACCAACAACACTAGGGTCGTCTCTGGCGTGGAAGTTCAGCTCGCCTGGAGCACCAACAACACTAGGGTCGTCTCTGGCGTGGAAGTTCAGCTCGCCTGGAGCACCAGCAACACTAGGGTCGTCTCTGGCGTGGAAGTTCAGCTCGCCTGGAGCACCAACAACACTAGGGTCGTCTCTGGCGTGGAAGTTCAGCTCGCCTGGAGCACCAACAACACTAGGGTCGTCTCTGGCGTGGAAGTTCAGCTCGCCTGGAGCACCAACAACACTAGGGTCTGAATGAATGGTTCAGAGAACCATTCATTCACATCCTGTCTGACACTGCAACATCTTGGTATCTTAATACAGGGATTTTTTCGCTTGCCTATTCCTTGGGCACGACCTACTTCCACATTGAACAAATGTGACACCTCATACAACTGCTGCACCTCTCCTGTCTACAGTATATAAGCTTCCTCTGCTCATATGCTGTTATTCTATTCAAGATTGATGGACTGACAACATTGACTCAAGATTGAGGGACTGACAACCTCACACTCCTCCTGTTCTTCACGATTCTCCTTTGTATGGACTGATGAAGCCACTGTGTGGCGAAACGTTTCCTCAATAAAGATACCCAAGTCTTGCATATATGTCTAATTTACCAACACTAGGGTCGTCTCTGGCGTGGAAGTTCAGCTTGCCTGGAGCACCAGCAACACTAGGGTCGTCTCTGGCGTGGAAGTTCAGCTCGCCTGGAGCACCAACAACACTAGGGTCGTCTCTGGCGTGGAAGTTCAGCTCACCTGGAGCACCAGCAACACTAGGGTCGTCTCTGGCGTGGAAGTTCAGCTCGCCTGGAGCACCAGCAACACTAGGGTCGTCTCTGGCGTGGAAGTTCAGCTCGCCTGGAGCACCAGCAACACTAGGGTCGTCTCTGGCGTGGAAGTTCAGCTCGCCTGGAGCACCAGCAACACTAGGGTCGTCTCTGGCGTGGAAGTTCAGCTCGCCTGGAGCACCAGCAACACTAGGGTCGTCTCTGGCGTGGAAGTTCAGCTCGCCTGGAGCACCAACAACACTAGGGTCGTCTCTGGCGTGGAAGTTCAGCTCACCTGGAGCACCAGCAACACTAGGGTCGTCTCTGGCGTGGAAGTTCAGCTCGCCTGGAGCACCAGCAACACTAGGGTCGTCTCTGGCGTGGAAGTTCAGCTCGCCTGGAGCACCAGCAACACTAGGGTCGTCTCTGGCGTGGAAGTTCAGCTCGCCTGGAGCACCAACAACACTAGGGTCGTCTCTGGCGTGGAAGTTCAGCTCACCTGGAGCACCAGCAACACTAGGGTCGTCTCTGGCGTGGAAGTTCAGCTCACCTGGAGCACCAGCAACACTAGGGTCGTCTCTGGCGTGGAAGTTCAGCTCACCTGGAGCACCAGCAACACTAGGGTCGTCTCTGGCGTGGACGTTCAGCTCACCTGGAGCACCAGCAACACTAGGGTCGTCTCTGGCGTGGAAGTTCAGCTCACCTGGAGCACCAACAACACTAGGGTCGTCTCTGGCGTGGAAGTTCAGCTCGCCTGGAGCACCAGCAACACTAGGGTCGTCTCTGGCGTGGAAGTTCAGCTCACCTGGAGCACCAGCAACACTAGGGTCGTCTCTGGCGTGGAAATTCAGCTCGCCTGGAGCACCAGCAACACTAGGGTCGTCTCTGGCGTGGAAGTTCAGCTCACCTGGAGCACCAACAACACTAGGGTCGTCTCTGGCGTGGAAGTTCAGCTCACCTGGAGCACCAGCAACACTAGGGTCGTCTCTGGCGGGGAAGTTCAGCTCACCTGGAGCACCAACAACACTAGGGTCGTCTCTGGCGTGGAAGTTCAGCTCACCTGGAGCACCAGCAACACTAGGGTCGTCTCTGTGACAACGCTTCAGTAATTCTGATTTGGGAAGTTACTAAATATATATTTTTTTTTTTGTTCTTTTTTGCAATTGGAACCGTATTCCCCGATAAACACACCTGATATTCATTCTTCCAACAACTGTCTCTGGATCTATGAAATAGATACATGGCATTAAAAATATCCAAGTTGGTTTTTCAATTACTTGAACTCTCGATAGCAATGGTACATAAATATCGACATATTTTTGATAAAAATAATCCTAAGGTACACTTTAACTTTTATAATTAACGTTTCACATGTGTTATAATTTTTTTAAACAGGTATCACAGAAAAACAATGTCAATAATAGTGGCTCCTAAACTGCACCTCAGTGCCTGAAGTCTGGTCTTTCAGGCAGTTACAAGTTTGCATAATGCCTTTTATGTTGACTTGTATCTTATTCCTTGTTATACTAGTATTAAGTTTTATTTTCAGCCGAATAGCGAGGGCTTTGAACGTTATGTGGGAAGTCAGACAAAAGAAAATATTGCAGTTTATGTCACAATAAAACAATATACCTGGACATTTTACGACTGTATGTAAATAACTTTTTGTATTTGTTTGAAAATAATATAAAAATCTTGATCATCCACCTGTTTATTCATATATTTTTTTTAAATTCTGTAAATATGTCGGTCATGATCTGTTTGTCTTTCTCTGTTGACTGTTTTCCTCTCTGTCTCTTATGTCCGTCTCTACTTGTCGGTCTACTTATAAATCTGTTCACTCGTCTTCCTGTCTGACCTTCTGCCAAAAGGCCCATATAAACACTCTTATCCACAATTTTTATTTAGTCTTGCAGCTGTCTAAGTTTTCAAATATAATGTATACAATATGAATAAGACATGTGCAATACCTGGGTATCTGTATTATTAAGACGTTTCGCCAAGCAGTGCCTTTTTCAATCTAGAGACAGCAGAACATACAGGAATCAGTCCCTCAGCCACTCGTTGGCGAAACGTCTTCATAATACTGATACCAAATCCATTGAATAAGTGTCTTATCCTTTACTTGTCAGTATTTCATATTATTGATGTAATGATAAACTTTTGTGTGTGTTCTGCCCGTCTGCCTCTTTGCTATAAATCCAGACACCAAGTCAAAAGCATTTCTCCTGCCAAATGCTATTTTTCCAGAGCTACTGGAGACAACTCATCACTGCCTCAATCTTTGTAATTGCTCTTCCCATCCTCGGGTAAGTGGAATATTTTTAAAGGGCACACTCAACCCACGGCGATTAACCCTCGTTTATCAAATGGGAGCAGATACGAGGCAAGTGGTACAGCAGCCATGTGGTGGTGCTGACGATAGTGGCAGTGCTGACGTCAGAGTTGGTGTGACGCCCCAGTGGGCTGGTTTCATTGTGGCTAAACATTTCCACTATTTCTGTCTTATCCCATTCTGATTTGCGTTTCAGAAAACTAATTTTCAATATAGCTTACGTTTATAAAGGACTGAAGACATATTAATTATTAATCAAATTCCAGGTTACTGCCAACTATTATAATCCCTTGCAATATACACATTTCTTAATCCTGCAATACGAGGGTTTTACAAAGGGATTTGACAACACAGGCAAAAGGTATACGCTGATGAATTTTTGATCCTTGAACTTCGCGTGAAAGAAAACATAAAACAGCGTAAGCCTTCATAAAAATATTTCGCTCATGGGACGCTTTATCAAGTTATATTAATCTAATACAGCTCTTTCTCTCTTTGAGCGAACTGTGCACAATTAACGATTACGATGTTTTGAATGTCTTCTTCTATACTTGTCGGCTCGCTGTCTCATGATTTGTAATCAACCCCAGTGTTTTGCACGAATTTCTCAAATTCCGTCATTGAAATAGAGGAGGACTGGGATGGCAAACAGGTTACCTCTGGTTACGACACTCTCAGTTCTTGGTAGCGCAGCTGAGTCAAATACTCATTTATTTTTAAGGATTTATTTTTTTTATATAAAAATGTTTCTTAAATGGTAAGAGGTTGTAGATAACATTACATAGGGGATCTTAAAAGGGTAAAAGGTAGCCAATCCTACATAGTTTGTAACTAGCACATACAAACAGCTGATTCTGACTCTTACAGGAACAGTTGACTCACAGGAACAGCTGACTCTCACAGGAACAGCTGATTCTCACAGGTCGTAACAGGTGACATACACTTTGATTTTATTTTGACAGGTGAGCTTCAAATATAATTGCTGCAGTTGTTCTACAGCATTTATGCTTAATAATGTGACCAGTGCCGGCCTCCGGGAGTAATAAGACTCGAAATTCATCAAACCAGGAAAAAAACAGGACTCAGTGTGTAGCAGGAAACACTACTTTCGTGTCTCTGTCTTTGGATACGGCTGGTAATGTAGTAGTACCCTATGTCCCAACATACACAGGTACAGTACCAGAAGGTGTGGGGTAGGTAGCCAGCAAGCTTAAGTCCACAATTAACTTGTTTACAACGGGTGCTTCCCGCTGAGGACCATTCAAGTGTAACAAGAGGGGGGAGATGTAACGAGAAATCGACTTTGTTCTATGATAACGAGATAGAACAATACAAAGAGGGATATACAATGAGCTAAGGAGAAATAACAACAGGAAGAGAGCAATTTGAAGAAAGCTTCTCTAAATAATTAAGAAATAAACAAGAAAATCTATGGAAAATATTAACGAGAGAAGTTATCTATTCAACGAGATAAGGATAAAATAAATTTAAATGCAGAAATAAAGAAATGTGTTCTATACAAAGAGACAAGAACAAGGAGGGGAAAAATAATGAGTTTCTCTACACAAGACAAACTTACATACACCTCATCCATCAAGCCAGGGTGGATAAGGAGAGGTGTTGGAACGCATGGTAGTGACAGACGGGAAGGCTTTGACGTCATTAGCTGAGGCGCTTCTGTTTCAGAGAATGGTTTGTGTAATAGGTGATGAGATGCTAAAAGTTTCCGGTGTTCAACATATTTTGTGTACAGACAAGTTCTATTTAAGGTGTACCACCCTTCAGCTGCGATCAATAACAAGTCTAACACTAGTAACTATATACAGCTAGATGAACAGCGGCAACAGCATCTGCCTACACGTCTCGCTTTTCTCGGAATCGAAGTCAAAATGTTTGTATACTGGAGCCGAATACTCTGCCTACTGATGCTTCTGAGCATCTTCTTGTTCTCTTGTCTTTATTAAATGTAAGGAAGCAAACAAAACAATAACAAAAAGTGGTAGATAACAGGAGAGTATCTATATACAATGAACTTCAGAGAAACGACTATTGAAGGAGGGATAGATAATGAGACTTGCTCTATACAACGAACTATATATTTCACATCAGATACAATTAAAAGAAACTATAATCATACTACGTTAATACTTAATAATTATATTTTATTGTAACGAAAATTCTGATCATAAAAGATAGACTCCTAAAATAGAAGAAATTACTGACTTGCGTACAATGCGAACTTTTTCATGAGATGACGTAGTTGAGAGTAAAATAAACTAAAATGAAAGAAAACATTACTGGAACCAAACAAGGCACTCGGTAGGTATTTCATTCGTCAGGGGAAATTTATCGTGAGGCGGATCTTTGTTATATAAAGACTCACTCAGAAGAGCTTTGAGTCATGAGATCGAGACCTAATCTTGGCTTACCTGCTCATGACCTAAAGAAGTCTACTTATAGACCATTATACAAGACCCTTACTAAAAAAAACGTGAAAAAATATGGGGCAAACGTGTAAGTTTGAAGACCTATATATACACTTACTTAAAAGTTTGAAGGATACAGTTTAAAACTACGCGTTTTTCGTACAACTCAATAATTTGCCTCAACATCATTTATTTTTAACTCTGTTTCAAACATTACAGGAGATCCAGAGGAGGACGAAGAGGAGGTAGGCGTAGCTAAAGAAGCTTTAACATGAAAGATGAACCTAGATCGAGCAAGTGAGAGCAAACGAACGACTACCTTATAGAGGGAAGACTGTTATCATCATAAGCAGTCACGACTCACTAAATCATTAAAGCACAATTGCAAACAAACCACGGCACGGGTTCGACATTCACCCATACCGTGGTTTGATCATAAGCAGTGTGTGTGGATACTAAGTGTATATCACTTGGACACTTGCAGTCTGACTGGAGTCATCTTCCACAAGGAATAGTAATTTTTTCACAGATGCTGCCCACGGATGCCGCCCACAAGTGCCCAGTTCAACTGTGAGGTGGGCAGGGGCAACACGTGTATGAAATACTGATTACATTCATGGGGAAGCATTGCACCCTTACGGGTCATACAGCTCCTGGGCAACAGTTAGGTCTGATCCAAGGAAGGTGTAATTTCTTGTATTAAGAGCCCCCTCTCACTGGCCTTGATGCCAGTGAGAGGGGGAGGGGCCTTGATGTAACAATGTGTGAAGGAAACTTGACCACGAGTGAGCAGCTTGAGGGAAAGAAGGAAGGGATGGAAGAGTCAACGAGGAAAGTTGTAAACTAAGAAGATAGGAGAGAACATTAAGGGAACAGGAAAAATTAGAAGCAGCCAGGAAAACTAGAATGGAAAGTGGTGGATACAGTGAGTTGTCTTGTTATGCACCAGACCATCGTGTGACGCCCACTTATAAACTCTGGAGCTGGACCTTATATTCTGCTCAATAAAGAAGATGTAAAGGGAATAGATTTCTAAAAGAATTTTCAAGAGCATTCACGGAAAAAACAGATACAACTGCAGTATAATGCGATCCTTTATTGACCACGTTTCGCCCACACAGTGGACTTTATCAAATCAGTAATTTATACCATTTATCTGCAAGAGCATTCATGTCCCTTAGGACTAGAACTGGACCACACAAAGTATCTTATAAGAAAGATAAAGTTGAATGATTATTTCACTATTCAGATTAAGAATAAATTATTAGTAGTTCACTCAATTTACCAGGAAAAAAAATAATTTAGAATTGTAAATGAATTTATTTTTACTGTGTTATACAGATGAATACTTTGTATAGAGAATGAGGACAAAAACAAGTTAGGGCAACATAAGTAAAAGGAAATTATAACTACTGGTTCAATGCGTGAATATTAATTCGAATGTTTTGTACCATTGTTTTACGAAATCGAAAGAACAAGATTGAAAACAAATCATTGAACGGGTGGGGTTCGAGCCCATGGCAGGCGAGTCCTGCCATATCTTCCAGCCCAACCCATTCTGTGCTTTGTATCAATGTTTGTTAGGGAAAAGACAGACAACACACATCTGATCTAAACTCAATATCCAGCATTCTACATAATGAAATTGCTGGTCCTAAATGACATTATAACTGACCGTGATGTTGATGTGATCACCATCACCTACCTTCCTCACCCTTCACTAACCTACCTTCCTCACCATTCACTACCCTACCTTCCTCACCCTTCACTACCCTACCTTCCTCACCCTTCACTACCCTACCTTCCTCACCCTTCACTACCCTACCTTCCTCACCCTTCACTACCTACCTTCCTCACCCTTCACTACCCTACCTTCCTCACCATTCACTACCCTACCTTCCTCACCCTTCACTACCCTACCTTCCTCACCTTCACTACCCTACCTTCCTCACCTTCACTACCCTACCTTCCTCACCCTTCACTACCCTACCTTCCTCACCCTTCACTACCCTACCTTCCTCACCCTTCACTACCCTACCTTCCTCACCCTTCACTACCCTACCTTCCTCACCCTTCACTACCCTACCTTCCTCACCCTTCACTACCCTACCTTCCTCACCCTTCACTACCCTACCTTCCTCACCCTTCACTACCCTACCTTCCTCACCCTTCACTACCCTACCTTCCTCACCCTTCACTACCCTACCTTCCTCACCCTTCACTACCCTACCTTCCTCACCCTTCACTACCCTACCTTCCTCACCCTTCACTACCCTACCTTCCTCACCATTCACTACCCTACCTTCCTCACCATTCACTACCCTACCTTCCTCACCTTCACTACCCTACCTTCCTCACCATTCACTACCCTACCTTCCTCACCATTCACTACCCTACCTTCCTCACCCTTCACTACCCTACCTTCCTCACCCTTCACTACCCTACCTTCCTCACCCATTCACTACCCTACCTTCCTCACCATTCACTACCCTACCTTCCTCACCCTTCACTACCCTACCTTCCTCACCATTCACTACCCTACCTTCCTCACCATTCACTACCCTACCTTCCTCACCATTCACTACCCTACCTTCCTCACCCTTCACTACCCTACCTTCCTCACCATTCACTACCCTACCTTCCTCACCCTTCACTACCCTACCTTCCTCACCCTTCACTACCCTACCTTCCTCACCCCTTCACTACCCTACCTTCCCACCATTCACTACCCTACCTTCCTCACCCTTCACTACCCTACCTTCCTCACCCTTCACTACCCTACCTTCCTCACCATTCACTACCCTACCTTCCTCACCCTTCACTACCCTACCTTCCTCACCATTCACTACCCTACCTTCCTCACCATTCACTACCCTACCTTCCTCACCCTTCACTACCCTACCTTCCTCACCCTTCACTACCCTACCTTCCTCACCCTTCACCCTACCCTCTACCTTCCTCACCATTCACTACCCTACCTTCCTCACCATTCACTACCCTACCTTCCTCACCATTCACTACCCTACCTTCCTCACCCTTCACTACCCTACCTTCCTCACCCTTCACTACCCTACCTTCCTCACCATTCACTACCCTACCTTCCTCACCCTTCACTACCCTACCTTCCTCACCATTCACTACCCTACCTTCCTCACCATTCACTACCCTACCTTCCTCACCCTTCACTACCCTACCTTCCTCACCATTCACTACCCTACCTTCCTCACCATTCACTACCCTACCTTCCTCACCTTCACTACCCTACCTTCCTCACCCTTCACTACCCTACCTTCCTCACCATTCACTACCCTACCTTCCTCACCATTCACTACCCTACCTTCCTCACCATTCACTACCCTACCTTCCTCACCCTTCACTACCCTACCTTCCTCACCCATTCACTACCCTACCTTCCTCACCATTCACTACCCTACCTTCCTCACCTTCACTACCTACCTTCCTCACCCTTCACTACCCTACCTTCCTCACCATTCACTACCCTACCTTCCTCACCATTCACTACCCTACCTTCCTCACCATTCACTACCCTACCTTCCTCACCCTTCACTACCCTACCTTCCTCACCCTTCACTACCCTACCTTCCTCACCATTCACTACCCTACCTTCCTCACCATTCACTACCCTACCTTCCTCACCATTCACTACCCTACCTTCCTCACCCTTCACTACCCTACCTTCCTCACCCTTCACTACCCATAAAATATCCGTCCCAACACAAATACATAAAATCACAAAAAATAAGGAAAACTAAAGAGAGATAAATTAAATTATCTACATTATTATAATCATGGTTAAGGGCTAAACCCGTAGGAGTCATACAGTGCCTGTGCAAGGCGAGGTAATCAACCTTGATCCCATCGAAGAGGATACCTCCGATTCCTCTTAAACTGGAGGTACCTTTAATTCCTCTTAAACTGGAGGTACCTTTAATTCCTCTTAAACTGGAGGTACATTTAATTCCTCTTAAACTGGAGGTACCTTTAATTCCTCCCCGGCATCAAGGTAACCTCTTGACGTAAGTTCTTTTAGGGTTTTATTAAGGATATTATAAACAATAAGGATCCAGATCTCGTTGGTCTTACAGAAACCTCCAGGGAAAACACAGAATAACAGAGTTAGTGCTTTAATTAAACTCAATATAGTGAAGAAACTCGAGAAAAAGATGGAAATAGTATAAATATTGCTCAAAAAACTCGACAAAACTAACAAAAAATATATTATAATCATGGGGGAGCGCAAAACCCGTAGGGTTATAGAGCGCATGTGGGGGGAGAGAAGATAGAAGGTATTCAGGCTTAATTCAGGGAACTGGAGCACAGATCCAATTCCCTGGATCAAGAGCCCCTCACCAGCGTCAAGGAACCTCCACTGAGGGGACAAAAAATCTAAAACAAAGTTTATAAATTTTTATGGTAAAAATCGAAAGAGCAAATTGACATTTTTATTAAGGGGATACAACCACTGTTTATTTATATGATAAATTTTTATAAGATAAATGAGGATAGATGAGGATATATAACATAGATTTTTCAAGGGGTCTATTTAATATGCAAAAGTAGGATTAATGAAAGTGAATCAAGAAAAATATCACTGCAGCAGAAGATTAAATAACGAAGAAATATACTGGAATGATGTAAAACTCGGAAGGAAAGACAGTGGTTAATTAGACACGTACATGTGCAACACCTGGATATCAATATAAATAAAGCCAGTGTTGCACATGTGTCAAATTCATGAACTCACCGGTTAAGAAACTGGTCGATTAAATTTCCTGATATAATGATTGTTTTCCGTAAAGAAATTCATGTATAAACTGGTATACAGATAATGTTAAAAGTGACAAGTGGAAATCAAGACACTGGGAGCAACGTTTTGCTCAAGCCAGACTTGAAAAGCCCAGACTTAGGCGACACTTGTATTAAAGGGATTCTCTTGCTACCAGTCTTTTATTTCCATTACAAATTACTGAAGCCACATTGTAAATATACTACTAATAAAAAAAAGTATGAAGAAGATTTTCAACATACATTAATAACAATGGTATTAAGTAAGTGCAAATATGAGACAAAACAAAAAGAGAACGTTCCACAAAGTGCTGGTTAACAATTTAGATAAAAAACATTAATACAAGAAAAATGCCTTAATCCATAAACCTATAAGATAAACAGGAAACAAAGAGACCACTGCAAGGAAAAATAAAAGAATTTAAAAAATAATAGTAATCAGGGTGATTCAAAACCAAATTATCTTAATTTAAAAAAAAAAGGGAAATAAAGCCTAAAATAGAAAATATGAACAATAAAGATCGATGCCAAAATTCACAGAATCATATATGTAAATAAATATAAAATACTAAATTAAAATCGAAGGGTATTTACATGAGGACATAAATATAGTAGATTTGAACCCCACATAACCAAATACGTAAAAGTAATTTATATTTTTGTAAAACTCTGAACCGAGTGGTGAGTTTATGGAGTGAACACATCACTATTATGACAGCAGGTTCAATGTTCACCACCACTCGTCTTCTGAGTGAACATCACTATAATACTACATTATAACCCAAATATTTAGACACGTCACTGGTGATATGATCTCCAACCTTAATTGCTTGAAAATACAAGTATGAACACATTGAATAAATAGTGAAAATAGAGTAATATCGGATATAATAAAAAAAAATAAAGATATACGGCTCTGAGTGTGGAAGGAATATGTTTTATTATCAATAGTAAAATGTTAATGTCGAAACGCTAAACTTGCAGTGCAAATACAGAGTCCGGGATATAGACGCAAACAGAGTTTTATCTAAAGATGAGATGGTTAGCTCTAATTCCCAGCATCAAAGCGACCACCCCTTTGGAAAGGTGAAGAACTTAATCGGCTCTGCATTATTGCTAGAATTACATATATAAAAGATTAACTAGCAGACGAATGGGCAAGCTTGTTTACCTAACATACAGGTCTGTCTAATATTAGTAACTAAAACAGTATGCGGTTTATGGCACTTTACTGAGAAGACGTTTCGTCCACCAGGGACTTGTTATCACACAGATGGGTAGCAAGAGAGCGTATATATACAGGTCTAACTAAACCTGATAAAAAAAGCAGAATTTCCTGTCATTAAAACTCTGTACATCACAGTCTTCTGAAAATCTTTGGCAAATTGCAAAAAAAAAATAGAGAAGAAAGAAATGGGTTGTCTGACTGCATATACTTAAGACGTAAAAAAAAACTTTCTGAATTATTTCTAGTGAAAATCTTATCTAAAAAGTACAAAGCGAAGAAGGAATTGAAGGCGAAGTACTACAGTGATGACAATCTTTGAAGACAAAACATTCGAAGAAAAATATCCTCACGAGATATTGACACTATTGTTGTCTTCCAAGGATCAGTACTTATCCCGATATCGCTTTTAATTTATATAAATATCTTATGAAAAATAGGATATAAAAGGTCCTAAAAATCTTCAAAAAGGTCGTGATAAAGTGAGCAAATGGAAAAATATCTGACACACTTCAACGTAGATATGTTGTATCAACACCTGTGGTCCTAGAGTTGTCAGTCCCCTCGCTGCTGCAGAGCAGATAAAAATATTGCAAGAACCAGTGTAAAAAAGCCTTAAAAATTAAACTACATGTAGATAACTAACTCCTCGGTGTATAACAATGACTCTTGTGTACAGGTCAGGACACTGTACTCTACAATGTTCTTTAACGTCTTAAATAGTACACAAGTGTCCATTATCACAATATCAACCAGGCTGTGATTGATATGTGGGCTGGTAGGCTGCTAATAGCAACAGCCTAGTCGACCAAGTTCTCAGCCGGGCCGCGGGATTGGAAAAATCTCCCGAAGCAGGTAACAGGTAAATCCCAGGTGAATACACTTACGTCAGCTCCAAGTGTTGAGGGTGAAGTTGGGAGGCCTTGGCGTCTTGCACCCACTACAACACTACACTTACCACCGAAACCTCATCCACTTGTACTGCTATAAATAACTGTAGGTATGTAGAGAAGTGGGAGAGAGAGAGAGAGAAATTGAGAGGGAGGTAGAGGCAGAGAGAGTGGGGGGTGGGGGGAGGTAGGGGCAGAGAGTGGGGGGAGGTAGAGGCAGAGTGAGGGGGGTAGAGGCAGAGAGAGTGAGGGGGGAGGTAGAGTCAGAGAGAGTGAGGGGGGAGGTAGAGTCAGAGAGAGTGAGGGGGAAGTAGAGGCAGAGAGTGAGGGGGGAGGTAGAGTCAGAGAGAGTGAGGGGGGAGGTAGAGTCAGAGAGAGTGAGGGGGGAGGTAGAGGCAGAGAGAGTGATGGGGAGGTAGAGGCAGAGAGAGAGAGAGAGAGAGAGAGAGAGAGAGAGAGAGAGAGAGAGAGAGAGAGAGAGAGGGGTGGAGGTAGAAAAAGACAGAGACAGAGAGACCTCTCCACAAATCCATAACACGCTGACTTGGCCGCTCATTGTCGACCTTCCCCAGGTAATTGAAATCGAAAAATAACTTGGCACAAAAAAAGAGAGGAAGTCTATTCTAAACATTAATTAAACTTTTGCTCTACTCGTCAGTGGTCTTAATTAACTCAATTAATTGATTACCTGCCTCTAATTGATTTTTTCTCCATGATAGTTCTATTTTACAATAGAAGTAAGCTATCACCTGGCGGATTACATGGAGAAGTGTTTCCAACCCACTTGTGTTGTCACACTACCAAGAATCATGTCACAGCAACCAAACAAATCTTCATCCACTCCACTTACAAATGCAAACCCAGAAACATTAGCACATTCATTCACCTACATACACACCAACCCTACACACACCATCACACACACACACCAGCTTCCACACAAATAGCTCCAGCCGTCCCCACACAACCTCCTACCTATAATGCTAACCCATTAAACAACTCCAAAGTATCCGTGACTGCTAACACACAAATCAAGTGCTCGTACCAACTAGTTAAAGTTCGACGCCATCACAGTAATAGCGGTGAGGTACTCGGCTCTCCCATCACAGTGTACCTCACCAATTTTTTTTTATATATAATGTTTTAAAAAGAGTTTTCCTCCAGTCTCTCTCTGTCTGTCTGTTTCTGTCTGTCTGTCTGTCTGTCTGTCTGTCTCTCTCTCTCTCTCTCTCTCTCTCTCCCTCCCTCCCTCTCTCCCTCCCTCTTTCCCTCTCTCTCCCTCTCTCTCTCCTCTCTCTTGTCTTCCCCTCTCATCTTTCAACACTGCAGAACCTTCATACCTTTGAACATAATTTATACCCAACACAACTGCACTGAATACGATGCGAGTACTTAGCAATTTATGTCCTTAAATTACTGGCAATTTATAATACTTTAAGCTCTTTAGTATGAAATATGGCCACCTAAGCACTTAAAATTTTGAGAGACAATCGTAACTTGCAAAAACTAATTCTAAGCACATAAAACTAGCAAGAATCCTCACATCTACTTAAAACACTTGTATGTATACAAAAATTTAACTTTTTAATTTTAAGAATGCACTTGATGTGCGGAGATGAGCCGTGGCTAAGTGATAAGAGTCTTTGGTTAACAACTGGAAGAACCCGGGTTCGATTTCCAGACAAGACGAGACGCATGGACGAGACTCCTAACACCAGCTGACCATCTTCACTTGAAAGATAATAGGAACCCGGGAGCAATTCGACTATTGTGGGTGGCATCCTGGGAGGTGGTAGTGCACCTTAAAGCTGAGCTTTGAAATACACTAAAATAATACACCACGTTTTAGCTGGTAAACTGAAAGACGAGAAAAAAATAGTGACAGTTGTAAAAGCTATCGCTATTTTTTCATAAATCGGCGAGTAAAAAAAAAAAAGTTAACGTGGTGCAAAAGCGTAAAGGTTGACAACGAATAAACGATCTATACTAAACTTACAACACATATTGCAAGGCCAGAGGATGAGCACGAGATCCTCAGTTGCAGACGACATGCCTGACTTGTGGTAACTAGATCCATTTACCAACAAGTGGGTATAAGCACACGTTTCTCTCACGAGAAAGCTTTATTAATTATCTGAATTTCATCAAAGTAGATTAGATAAAACTCAACTAAGTGAAACGTCGTCTTGCTCTACGTGTCTTTGTATCAGAAGTTTACAGAGTTACAAGGAAATAGTAATGATAAAGTGCTTTTAAAAAAAATAATTGAAAAATATAAAAAATTTACCACATTGTACTATTATCAAAATTTTCAATCATTTGTCCAGTCTGTGACTACGTATAAAAAAATACAAATAGGTCACTTTACAACTTTATACATAATACGTAAACTGTGTGAAGAAAATTCATGTAATATTTAAAAGAAGTTTTGTGTAACAATTTCTGACTGAATTTTTCATGGCACTACTTAAAAAAAAAAAAATCACCCCAAAATATAATAAAACAGTTTAAAAAGAAAAATTTGTGTTACACTAAGATAAAATGAGACCATCAGAACCGATGTCTAGATTATTGCTTTTATTCGTCCTCGGAAAAGGGTCCTCCAAACACACGAAAAGTTGAAGCTTGAAATCGCCCACCAGCGGGCTACACTAACTTGAACTCTAGAATTTAGGTAGTTAAGGAAACTATCATTTTACGGAACGCTAACGCACTCAGCTCACACACTGAGGTCCGGAGTTCGAATCTCCGGTATGGCTGGAAAACATTAGGGACGTGTTTCCATAAGACACCTGCTGTCCATGTTCACCCATCAGTATAGAATGGGTACCTGGGTGTTAGTGGACTGGTGTGGGTCGCATCCTGGGACAAAACTGACCTAATTTGCCAGAAATGCTCAGCATAACAAGCGGCTTTCTATACAGTAGTATGTCACTGATGTCAACTAGGCTTGTAAACCTTGTACATGTACTTGTAGAAATAAAGATATTATTATTTCATGGCTAGTGTCCCTCATATGTAGGTTAAGTATCTTACCTCAAAACAAAATGAAATTCTGAGGACACAGACCTAAAATCAAAATTGGTGTTGAGGGTAACATTGAAAAAATCACGAGCTTACCTAATGAATCCAGGAATGCCAAAATAAATCCCATTGAGTGACTTGCAAAGATGCAGATTCGTACAGTAAACTATACAACTCCAATGCATTTACATGCGAATTTTTGTTCACTTTCAAAAAGTTTTTTCAAGACATCTGAAAATTAATAAGTAATATCCGATAAAACTGCCGCTACTGAACAATGTTCGTGGCTTGCACCTTCAAGCCAGGCAACCCACCTCACCTTCAAGCCAGGCAACCCACCTCTCACATACATTTGCAAGCCTCATTTAGTGAAAACACATAAGAGTTTAGTAGTCTTGGTGGTATTTAATGAAAACACTTAAGTGTATTCATTAAATACCATCATGTATAATTTTACAGTAAGCATTCAGATACTGACGTTGGGGATCGCGTATGAAAATCAACGTAATAGGAAGATATGATTTAATATGAGGTTCCCCTATTAGGTATGTGTAATAGTGTCAACATACATGCCCACTACACCTGCTGGCGTCCAGCATAATACACCTCAACAACCTGCGCTAGTAAAAAATGCAAATTAAACCAAAGACAGACATAATAAGAACCCTCAGTATTTTTCAACCCGTCAGAAACAGCTGCAGCAAATTAAAAGCATTCTTTAGAAATTATGAAAATACAGTTTCAGAATTTACATTTCAGGAAAAGGTATATATTAAGTATATTACTAGGTGCTCCTGTGTAAGTGTGGGAAGCGGGTGGCTGAGTGATTATTGGTAGTTACCTATCTGTCTGTATCGTACATTTTAAATTATTTATATTTTCCACTTGTTACAGCATCTACAACCTCCTCCTGGATCCCATGCCAGTATTCTACTGCCATTTGTGGCGATAAACTTTCTATCCGTTTTGTCACCTTTTACAATTTACGTTTGTAGTTTTTACCTCGTTGATAGGGCTAATAATCTTTTATTTTTCCCGTAACCTTTAATAGCTTTTGTAATTAGGTTACTATGAAGCCTCACCCCATCCTCTTATTAACCAACCACGACACTTTTCATGCTTCCAGTCTCATAATTCATACTTTTGGATATATTCTATGTTATCTACATTTTTCAGCACATTTCGCTGTATCTTCTTATTTTGGTCTAACATATATGGTGGGATCATTTTTATAACTATGTCTCCAACCGTATATATCTAAATATTTGATGCATACATGATGAGAGCGTATGTGTCCAAGTTCTTAAGTGTTTTTTAAGAGTGAGGAGAGGATGTCTATGTTGGCGTAAAGAATATTCCTGGCTTGTGAGTGGGTGGGTGCTGAGATTTATTGCAGATATGTTGAATATTTTCATTTGCACGTGTGGAATGCGTGCGGCGTTCGTTTGCAGACGTAGATGGTAAGCTCGCTTGCTGAAAAGTTTGCTGAACTGCAGGGATGGAGTGACGATGCAGTTGTGATCAGTGTGTTCGCTTGCAAATATGGAGAAAGTGTTCGTTAATTTTCAGGTGTAGTGGGAGAGTTCATTCACCTGCAGGTGTGGAGGGAAAGAACGCTTATCTGCAGGTGAAGGAAGGAAACGTCTACTGGCAGGAAGAATTAAAAAAATAATACACTCGTTTGCAGATGTGGAGTGAATGTGTATCCACACACAGCAAAGGTAAAGTGGGTGTGCTTGTAGGTGTAGAAAGTTTATGTGGTTTTCTCGGTGTGAGGGTAAACAATGCCTCTCGAGACAGCTCGGGGAGGTAAAGCACCCTTCTACTCCCCAAGTAGCACAGCTTAGCTTATTTTGGGGGCCAGTCTTGGCACTCAGGAGGACAGAGAGCGCGCACAGCCAAGGGCCGCATGACCCCTTGCGGTCGTGAAAACATTCTCGACGTCTTAAAACCCGGAGCCAGTTTACGGTGAGAAGATTTCGCTGACATACTAATGAGGGTTGCATCTGCCTTTAATGTAATAAACACATTCGTCGATTGCTTTTAAGAGTTCAGGAGGTGAAGATGTTTCTCAACATACGAGTAAACAGATGTGGAACTAGTTCAGCGAATCCTGTCACATTCATAGAAGCTTACTGACCTGGATTAGAAGAAAAAGAGGAGAGGATAAGAAGCATCAAGAAAACGAAGAGGAGGAGGAAGAAAGGAGGTGGAGGAAGAAAGAGGTGGAGGAGACCTGTCACATTCATAGAAGATTAATGACCTAGATTTAACTACATTTGAAGAAAAGAGAAGGAAGAAGAGGATGAGGAGAATCAAGAAGACGAAGAGGAGGAGGAAGAGAAGGCACAGAGAAGGATATAGAGAATAAGAAAGAGAAGAACAAATTTTTAAAACTAATGTTTCAACAAACTTTACATCTCCGTTACTCGATATCTAATTCACCTATGCTGAGACCAGTTAATTCACTGCTTCCCAAATTATTTCAAGTATCACTTGCAGATCAACCTTTATATTCAATATTAACTTCACAGTATTGTAGGTAGTCGATGGCAGAATCCGACAAATGGAAATATGACAATGGCAGCAGAGAATCTTTTTTAATAAAGCCCAGACTTGGGCGAAACATTGTATTAAAATGTTTTTTATGTTATCAGTGTCTTTTATTTCATATACAGTATTGTATGGCCACGTTAATCTACAGAGTTAAAGCAAGAGCCTCGTTTACCTGACCTCCTGAATATGCCTTATCAAACAAGTTGAACAAATATCCTTAAATCTGCATGTAACAGATTAAATATAAATTTTAGAATATATACAAAAATGTATTCACGTTACACCCTACATCTATCCCGTCCACGGGCTCAGTAAATATATATATATATATATATATATATATATATATATATATGTCGTGCCGATTAGGTAAAACTGGTCAATTAGCAAGAACTCATCTAAAATTAAATCCTTTCTAAAATTTTCTCTAATACGTTTAAAGATATATTTTTTTTTCATTTATGTTAATGTAAGAATTTAAAATTTTGTACCAAGAGAAACTTTGAAAACCTACCTAACCTTATTACAACAAGCGCAATTTAATTTAGCCTAACCCAACTAAATATATTTTAGATACGTTAACATTAATTTAATAATAAACAAACACAATGAAATATATTTTTTTCGTTATGTTCAGAATAATTTTGGCGAAATTATTGCATACACAAATTTTCACTTGTCTTATATGGCAAGGTGAGCGTTGCTATTTAAGCCAAAATCGCAAGTTTTACCTAATCGGCACGACATATATATATATAAAATTAGAATCTATGATTCCATTTGTAGATATTTCATAGTGCTTATATAATAACATAAATGTTTGGTAGTTTTCTAATAATTTTCAAGTCTACTGGGTAATTTCACTGTACACAAATTTGTTTTGGGTAATACTCAAAAACGTTCGCCGACCCATGCAGCATAAATACCGCATAATATAAAGTAGTTTCCAAGAAATATTTAATTTTCGATGTATTTTTTTCAATCGAATTTGCAAAAAAAATCGCACTACGTAGAAAAGATTTTTAAGATAATTTACTGAAAAGATAAAGAACAGTTACAAACGTGTTAGTTTTTATTCAGCTTAAGTGTAACACCTACATGTATAACAAGTGAAGCCTCACACAACAATACAAGTGTAACACCTACATGTATAACAAGTGAAGCCTCACACAACAATACAAGTGTAACACCTACATGTATAACAAGTGAAGCCTCACACAACAATACAAGTGTAACACCTACATGTATAACAAGTGAAGCCTCACACAACACTACAAGTGTAATACCTACATGTATAACAAGTGAAGCCTCACACAACACAAGTGTAACACCTACATGTACAACAAGTGAAGCCTCACAACAAGTGTAACACCTACATGTATAACAAGTGAAGCCTCACACAACACTACAAGTGTAACACCTACATGTATAACAAGTGAAGCCTCACATAACACAATTAAACTACATAAATTGAACTCACATACATACAATGTAACACTACATGTATACAAGTGCCTACACACACTCAGTCTAACACGCTACATGTATAATAAGTAAGCCTCATCATAATACAATTATAACCTACATTATAAATAGTGTGCCTCCACATAAAGTGTAACACACATGTATAACAAGTGAAGCCTCACATCATACAAATTAACACCTACATTTTAACTAATGAGCTCTACAACACTACATATTGTAACACCTATGTATAACAAGTGAAGCTCAAAAACATACAAGTGTAACACCTACAGTATAACAAGTGAAGCCTCCTAACTAACACACAAGGTAACACTACATGTTAATAGTGAAGCCTCACACAACACTACAAGTTTTTAACCTACATGTTTAACAAGTGAAGCTACACAATAAACACTACAATGTAACACCTAATGTTTAACAAGTGAAGCTTCACAATACATACATCTATTATCAACACCTACATGTATACAAGTGAGCTTCATTAACACACAAATTAACACTAAGTTTAATAACCTCACACAACACTAAAGTGTAACATACATGTATAACAAGTGAAGCCTCATACCTACAATGTAACACTACTTATAACAAGTGAACCTCACTACTACAAGTGTAACACCATGTACAAATGTATCACACAACACTACAAGTTTTACACCTACATGTATAACAAGTGGCTACAGCAACACTACAAGTACACCTACATTGTTTAACAAGTGAGCTCAATACTCAAGTGAACACCACGTATAACAGTGAGCCTCACACATACAATACACACCTAATATAAAGTGAGTCCTCACAAACACTAAAGTGTAACCTACATGTATAATTTCAATGAAGCTTCACAACAATACAAGTGTAACACCTACATGTATAACAAGTGAAGCCTCACACAACTTACTACAAGTGTAACACCTACATGTTAACAAGTGAAGCCTCACACAGCTACAGTGTAACACCTACATGTATAATAAGTGAAGCCTCACACAACACTACAAGTGTAACACCTACATGTATAACAAGTGAAGCCTCACACAACACTACAAGTGTAACACCTACATGTATAACAAGTGAAGCCTCACACAACACTACAAGTGTAACACCTACATGTATAACAAGTGAAGCCTCACACAACACTACAAGTGTAACACCTACATGTATAACAAGTGAAGCCTCACACAACACTACAAGTGTAACACCTACATGTATAACAAGTGAAGCCTCACACAACACTACAAGTGTAACACCTACATGTATAACAAGTGAAGCCTCACACAACACTACAAGTGTAACACCTACATGTATAACAAGTGAAGCCTCACACAACACTACAAGTGTAACACCTACATGTATAACAAGTGAAGCCTCAAACAACACTACAAGTGTAACACCTACATGTTTAACAAGTGAAGCCTCACACAATACTACAAGTGTAACACCTACATGTTTAACAAGTGAAGCCTCACACAATACTACAAGTGTAACACCTACATTTATAACAGCTGAAGCCTCACACATGTGTAACATCTACATTTATAACAAATGAAGCCTCACACAACACGTGTTACACCTACACCCATTCCAGCTAATTGCGCAGCTACGCAGGAAACCCGATATTTTCTACACCCCGTTACTAGTAACGCGCTGGTGTCCATAGCACAAGGACCAGTATTTAATCCTCGGCTTGGGCGAGACGCCTCGGGCAAGTCTCCTTATAGCCTGTTGCCCCTATTCACCTAGCACCAAATAGGCACCTACGAGCCAATCTACAGTTATGGGTCGCATCCTGGAACAGAAGGGACCAATACAAATAGTGTGGCTTTCTTGGATTATACTAGGTTAATAGCCCTGGAATGTCTTACAAACTCTCCCTCACCAGGCCATGACGTCACGCCTTCCCTCTCACACACTGCCCCCCCCAAAAAAAAAAAAAAAACTAATTGGTAAAGAAAAAATCGCACTTACGCTACTTCATACGTTCTTTTAATACAAATTCAAAACTTTTTCAACAGATGAAATTTTCACTATTACTATTATTATAATATTCGCGAGGAAGTCCTTAGGCTTGAGGAATGGGGGGTACATAATCAGACTTTGTAGGCACACGACACGCCTCCACTGATTAACACATTTACGAAACGTTTCGCCACAATGGCTTCTTCAGTCAGACCCAACTTGTGGCGAAACGTTTCTTACAACTTGTGGGTATCACTATATCACTTGCATCATAAACAGGCTTGATTCGAGGAAAGGGAGGGGGAGGGTACTTTAATGTTTTAAGTTAATTAGTACCTTAATAGTCTGGGTTAATTAAATGTACCTAATATTTCGGGTTAATCAGTACCTTAATGTTCCGGGTTAATCAGTGCCTTAATGTTCCGGGTTAATCAGTGCCTTAATGTTCCGGGTTAATCAGTGCCTTAATGTTCCGGGTTAATCAGTATCTTAATGTTCCGGGTTAACCAGTACCTTAATGTTCCGGGTTAACCAGTACCTTAAGGTTCCGGGTTAATCAGTGCCTTAAGGTTCCGGGTTAATCAGTACCTTAATGTTCCGGGTTAACCAGTGCCTTAATGTTCCGGGTTAACCAGTGCCTTAATGTTCCGGGTTAACCAGTGCCTTAATGTTCCGGGTTAATCAGTGCCTTAATGTTCCGGGTTAATCAGTGCCTTAATGTTCCGGGTTAACAAGTACCTTAATGTTCCGGGTTAATCAGTGCCTTAATGCTCTGGGTTAATCAGTGCCTTAATGCTCCGGGTTAATAAGTGCCTTAATGTTCCGGGTTAACCAGTACCTTAATGTTCCGGGTTAACCAGTGCCTTAATGTTCCGGGTTAATCAGTACCTTAATGTTCCGGGTTAATCAGTGCCTTAATGTTTCGGGTTAATTATATGTACCTTTAATGTTTCACTAAATTATAATTACGAGAATAAACAATTACCACTAGTTTGGATTCTAATTACTAACATTTTAATTAAAAGCTTTGGAGTGTTATGTGGACGTGTTTCCCCTTTAAAGGGCAAATGGCGTCGACAAGTGTGACAAGTATGGTAAAGATAGTGAGTTTAAGATTTATTTTTACTGACGAAAGGTGTCGCCTGCGCTGCAGGCTTCATCAGTCGAATACAGAGTTGAGTCACACTCCTGGAGACATCAGTCTTGGTGCAAGGTAATCAGTCTTTTAACCTGTACCAGAAAGCATGTGGCCAGTGGGTTATATACTGAAACGTGACAGCGAGCTTGCAGATTAAGCAGTTATTCCGATGTTTCGATCTGAGCGAAAAGTCACAATAAACGCTTTGCAAAAGTGTCCCTATGTTTCTTAATTACTGGTGGACACACTAATTACTTTTAACTATATTTGAATAAAGTAATCAAGCAGCGCTGCTGGTTGGTCCGCAACCAATCACAGTCCAAATTATTCTTTTTTTAAAGCTGAGGGCAATTTTCCGAGAGCAAATTGGGTTGTTAACTAGTAGAGACGAAAATTGTTTTGTCTCCAGCACAATGATGACCCGTCTCCCCCAGTTACATTTATCTCTATCACACTAAACATATTTAAATAACTATTTAAATTAGTAATTGAGATTCTAGAAGAGAAACGAATCTTCAGTATAAGAAGTAAGAGCCAAGGCTGTAGTAGACACGATCTTAACAGACATCCAATTTCTGTATTATTTACGTTTCGAATTTAACATTATCCATCATCAGAATCTAAAATTACAATAAAAGTAATACAACTTTTAAAATCGTTTAAAATACTAATTAAAATTTAAATCTGAAACATTGTACAAAGTACATTACTTACTAAGTTATGTACTTTGTAAAGTGTTTAGGAAAGACAGTACAAAAGACCTTATTTTTTATACCATATATTTTTTTAATATACACGGCGTCTTAAGTCGACTGCAGAAATGACCAAGGTTACAAAGTCACACTTAACCTTGTTCAAGACTATGAAGCTGTACATTCCTCAAGACTGAAGGACTGATCACCTGAATACTACTTCAAGGTTGAGGGGACTGTCCACTACAAAAATAAGATTGAGGGACTGATCGCAGTTTCTGCTCTCTCCATATTTACTAACCTCTGTATTCGACTGAAGAAGCCTACTGTATAGGCGAAACGTTTCGTAAATAAAGATACCTAACAATCTGCCGAGTATGGTAACAGATGCTAAGACCTTGGATAACTTTAAGAGAGATCGGATAAATATACGAGTGAAGAGTGCCTGGTGAAGAGTGCCTGGGTTTGATTAGTACCAGAGGTACTGAAGCAAATTCTTGGGCAGCTTTGGGAAAACCCTGGACAAATACGTGGGCGGGAATGGGTGGTTTTGATAATAACCTGCCTTGTATGGGTCAATAGCCCTGAGGGACTGACCACCTCAATACTATTTCTCCAAGGTTGATAGACTGATTACATCATCATTTCACTGCTACACCTGTTGCCTCTGTATTTTGACTGAAGAAGCCTACTGTGTAGGCGAACGTTTCAACAATAAAGATACCTAACTATTGCACATGTCTTAATCATCAACTACTCTGTATTTTTTTTACCATTTTCAACTTAACTGTTGTACATACCTGATATAATATACCATTATGATATATTAGGGAAGTACCACAGTATTCTTATGGGTATCAAATTTTGATGTATCGGTATTCGGCAAAAATTTAGGTATTGTCCCATTCATATGATACAAATTTACGTATATGCAGAACAACCACTGTGATAAAATAGTGAACCCAAGTGCTTTCGTGATTTTTCACGAAATCAAGGCATTTTTTTTTTCACAGTTCACTGAAAATGTGAGAAACAACGAAAGCACTTGAAATTTCACTATTGTTTTCACAGTGTTTGTTCTACATATTGTGATATCATCTGTTTACTGTGATCTCATTGTACTTACATATATATCTAAACATTTTCCTGTCTACGGAAAGTCTCTGTCTACAGTTACCTATATATCAATCTGACTTTTTTTTATATTTCCTGTCTGTTGCTCTTCATTTATACCCAAATAAATAAATTTTATAGAAAAATTCCATTCTGATAATCAAATTTCGTATATAAAATTCCCCGCTGCATGAGTATTCAATTTTACCCTACGAGTTAATTCAAGAGCCTCGTCTCTCCCCTCTTATTTAATCAGCGTATTAATCTGTCCGGGCTAAAACCATCGCTGAATTGCACACGGTTAATAACCCCCAATATTTTTCTTCAGAACTTCCACGAGAACTCACACAAGCAGTTTACGACAGCAATTAAATATTATGATGAACTTGATAACAATAGACAAGCAGATTTAACTAAAACACCCACGCTCAAGACTGACCTTAGAGCGCGTGCGGGCGACACACACTAGAACAGGACCCAAGAGAAGCATCACCACATACAGTATACTCGCCCATTAAACAGTGTGGATAAAGAACGTCTGTTTGGGATTTAAGACGGAGCCAGGAGAAGGGGGGGCGGCATGGACGGCAGCTACAGAGGATAGGATACAGGGACGTTAGGAAATACATTTTCAGCCTTTATTTATAAGTGATACGCACTAGATGAAGAGTAGCTGGAGGCAAAAGGTATAAAGGTTTTCAAAAGTACGTATGCTCGGGCCCTGGAAGCCAGAATTCATTGGAACCGATCATTAAGAGTTGAGAGGAAAGGTCAGGAGTTACAACTAGGGGAGTACACACGAACCAACAATAAGAATTTATAAACCTATGAGACGCTGAGGTAAAAATATTTGAAAAATATCACTGAATTAGGAACGGACCGAAAAAGAATGATTTTAAATTGTGAAAGAAGCGACATAAAAATATTGCTGTAAGTATTTTTTTTTCAGTAGATGACAGTAAGCTGAGATCGAGATCGTTAAGTTAAAAATAAAAGTTAAAAATAAAATAAATTACAATAAATTAATGAAAGAAGGCAGAAAAACACGAGTCCCTCCCCGTCTTACAAAGATTTCTGGTGATATGGTATGACAAGTGAACACACCATTTTTCTTCAATAATAATTGAAGTTCTTCCCAGTATCCACTATGTAGTCTATCGTTCCCTGCCTTTATCTCCACTTATTCGGACTGGGCATCAGTAGTTACTTGACTGATTACCATCGCTGCAGTTATCTCTCGCTTGTGTACCCCAACAGTGTAACAGTCTCCAAGTAGATGCACTAATCTATCCTATCTGGGAGACTGTTTATATATACCAAGAACAGTAGTAGACAATACTAAAGCTAGAGGTCTTGACGTGTTACTCCTCACACACTGACACTTTCTCGGTACTTTCAGTCTCTGTCTTCTGTCAGTCACTAACTGATCCTGTCTGTTAGGCACTAACTGATCCTGTCTGTTAGGCACTAACTGATCCTGTCTGTTAGGCACTAACTCATCCTGTCTGTTAGGCACTAACTCATCCTGTCTGTTAGGCACTAACTCATCCTGTCTGTTAGGCACTAACTCATCCTGTCTGTTAGGCACTAACTCATCCTGTCTGTTAGGCACTAACTGATCCTGTCTGTTAGGCACTAACTCATCCTGTCTGTTAGGCACTAACTGATCCTGTCTGTTAGGCACTAACTGATCCTGTCTGTTAGGCACCAACTCATCCTGTCTGTTAGGCACCAACTCATCCTGTCTGTTAGGCACCAACTCATCCTGTCTGTTAGGCACCAACTCATCCTGTCTGTTAGGCACCAACTCATCCTGTCTGTTAGGCACCAACTCATCCTGTCTGTTAGGCACCAACTCATCCTGTCTGTTAGGCACTAACTCATCCTGTCTGTTAGGCACTAACTCATCCTGTCTGTTAGGCACTAACTCATCCTGTCTGTTAGGCACTAACTCATCCTGTCTGTTAGGCACTAACTCATCCTGTCTGTTAGGCACTAACTCATCCTGTCTGTTAGGCACTAACTCATCCTGTCTGTTAGGCACTAACTCATCCTGTCTGTTAGGCACCAACTCATCCTGTCTGTTAGGCACTAACTCATCCTGTCTGTTAGGCACTAACTGATCCTGTCTGTTAGGCACTAACTGATCCTGTCTGTTAGGCACTAACTGATCCTGTCTGTTAGGCACTAACTGATCCTGTCTGTTAGGCACTAACTGATCCTGTCTGTTAGGCACTAACTGATCCTGTCTGTTAGGCACTAACTCATCCTGTCTGTTAGGCACTAACTCATCCTGTCTGTTAGGCACTAACTCATCCTGTCTGTTAGGCACTAACTCATCCTATCTGTCAGGCACTAAATGATCCTCTGAATTACTTTTACCGTTCACTTCGGCTGGATCCCGTAGGTTGTGGATGAGTTTAGTGGAAAAATCATGTCAAATGTTTCCTGGCATTCTCTTAAGACGATGCAGTCTGCTCATCCCTGTCTTGCGTTACCCAAGTATCTATCGTGGAGCTTCAGCAGATACGCTAGACATGTCTGAGTGCCTGTGGGGTTCCTTTGATGAAGCTAATCCTATCTAGGTGCTCTAGAATCCTCCCTCCTGATAATCTTCATTACTTTGGGCAGGTTTCATATTAATAACACTGGCCTGATGTGAAGTGCTTCCTGTGTCACTCTTCTGAAATATAGGGACTGCATTAGCCAGCTTTCAGCTATCTGTGACAGGGAAAGAGAGAGAGGGAGAGAGAGAGAGAGAGAGAGAGAGAGAGAGAGAGAGAGAGAGAGAGAGAGAGAGAGAGAGAGAGAGAGAGAGAGAGAGAGAGAGAGATAGATAGATAGATAGATAGATATTGTACTCGTCTAACTGTACTCGCCAAATTCAAGATGCAGGGATCAAATCTCAGTTCCTGACCCCCTTTCTCAGCTACTGGGTTCACTCTCTCCTTGCTGCATGAGCCCTTTCATGCCTATTCTTGAAACTGTTTGGATTGTGACTCTTATCACTTCACTGTCTAGGACATTCCACTTCCTGACAACTCTAAATTTAAAGGAACATTTTTTTTTAAAATACTTGTGACTCATCTATGTTTTTAACTTCCAGCTGTGGCCTCGTGTTTCCGAGACGCGCCTCTCAAACACGTTTGCCCCGTCTACCCTGTCAATTCCTCTCAGTATTTTGTACATCGTAATCATGTCTTCTGGTCCTGTCCTCTAACGTCGCTAGATTTACCTCTTTTAAAAGCTTCTCGTAGCTCATACCTCTCATACCTCTAGGACTCGTTTCGTTGAAAACCTTTGCGCTTTTGCCAGCTTCTTTGGATGTTTTATTAGATGTGGGTTCCATACTGGCACTGCATACTCCAAGATGGCCTGACATATACCGCGTATATGGTCGTAAATACCTTCTCGTTGAGGTTCCTGAAAGCCACTCTTAACTCTGCTCCAGCCGTTACTGGGTTGTTGTGTGCCTCAGGTTAAGTGCCTAGGACGACGAACCTTAAAGTCCTTCCGAGCCTGTACTGTGTGTGTGTGTGTACAGATAAAACATTACTGTCCATCACATTTACCAAGCCAGGCTAGTCTGACTTACCCTTCATGTTTCATGACCAAGCTTGGCGGCGGCGGCGGCGGCGGCCACCTTTCAGGTGACTACTAAGGCGATTACTCTCACGCGTTTCTCGTTCATTATATTTTCTAACATGTAACATTTAGATAATGTTTATATTTTGAGTATTTGAGAGTTTCAATTTGAGTATTTGAAGGCTAACACAAGACTGGACGTACAGATAGACCGAGGAATGAGATAACTGAAAGTCACACTGCCAACTGCAATATAGACAAAACGTGTTGAAGAACATTCACTGTAGCAACATCCTGCCTACCAAGCACAGTGTACAATATTTATATTAGGTATGTAATAAGAAACATACAAATGCAGTTACATGACAATTTTAGTCGCTACGAGTGAATGACACGTCGCCAATAAGTCACTACGTGGGCGAAACATCGTCACTGAGAAGTTTGTCGTGAGTGAAACGTCTCAAAAGGTCATTTCTCATTTTGTGGGACATCCACAGGACCTTGATGGTGATGATGACAGGACACGTCACTCATTACAATACCTTGATGAACACATGATATAATGTGTCATATAACCAGCGAGAGACATGACAACAATCATTAATTATATTAATCAGCCGAAATTGCAAATCCACGTCATGTCTAGTTCATTGCAGCCTCAGTCAATGTACTATTTTAATAAAAAAAAAATACACAAATAACCTGCACTTAGTGGAGGAAAAATTAATGACGACGTTTCTGTTCGACTAAGACCATTGTCAAGTCACGCTGAAGCGAGAAGCCTTGATGGTAATACACTCGTTAGGAATGAAGTCCTGACACGGGTCTCCTCCAGAGGGTGACCTGTCACTGGCTCCCTAAGGAGTGTAGGAGTTTGTACAAGTGATGTATTGTTTATAGCCCTTCGGCAGGGGCAGTCCAATCGTAGGGTGTCCCGTTGCTCGATCGCTAGCGCACTCAGCGATGATGGCAAGTCACGATATACAACACGAAGCCGCATTTTAAGAGTTAAATCTATTTATTTTTGTAAGACTAAGATAGATGACTGAAAAATAAGAGTGTAAACGTGCAAACACGTTTATCTCTATTCAGGAAAACCGTTTTTAATACAACGAAAAATAATATTTTTTTTATAATCAGATGGTAAGCTCGGTTGGTAGCACATGCAGCTCACACAATGAGGCCCGTGGTTCGATCCCCGGTACGAGTGGAAACATTTGAGCCTGTTTCCTTAAGACACCCGCTGTCCCTGTTCACCTAGCAGTAAATAGGTACCTGAGTGTTAGCCGACTGGTGTGGGTCGCATCCTGGGGACAAAATGAACCTAATTTGCCAGAAATGCTGTGCATAACAAGGTACTTTCTATACAGTATGTCGTTCATGTCACCTAGGTCTTCATAAGTTGTAACATGTACTTGTAGAAATAAAGATTATTATTATTATTACATGATAATGCAAATTTGCTAGGGAAACAGACTGGTCAAACACCTCTCTTGCAATCCCTGAATTCATTTGTCCTAATTTTTTTAAACCAATTTCATTTGCACTGAAAGGCTTTATGCTCTGTGAAATCTTTACATGATGAAAAGGAGGATTCCCTTTGATTCATCTGGCTCTTCAGGTTCTACTGAAGCCCACGCACTGTAGTCCCTCCTGTGTCATTTTGAAATTGCCTATCAGGATATATTGCATGCCGTGATAATATCTCCCCTAACCTTCGCCAATAAACCATTTAAATTACTGAGAATGCCTTGAAGTCCTAAATATGTACTCATTGAAGCGGAGGAAAGATACATGGTAATATATACCTGGAAAGTACTCGAGGGCCTTGTCCCAAATCTGTACTGGAGTGATATATGTGGAAATGTAAAATAAACCCAATGAAAAGCAGGGGGTGCAGTGGGCACAATAAGAGAACAATATATCAATATCCGTGGCCCCAACCTATTCAGCATCTTACCAGAAAATATCAGAAACACTACTGGGACAAGTGTAGAAGTCTTCAAGAGGAAACTGGAAATGTATCTTCACTAGGTGCCAGGTCAACCAGGCTGTGATGGATATGTGGGTTAGTGGGCCACCAGTAGCAACAGCCTGGTTGACCAGGCAAGCATCAGAGCCCTGTCCCAAGGCCGGGTTCTGGGAGTAAAGAAAACAAAAACTTCGGAATTCATGAAAGGTATCTTAATTACTTCCAGTTTAGCTCTTGTTTCACAGTATTATATAGTACTCAGTTTCGGGGATCAATCTGGTGGCAAACCACTTTATTGCCTAGAACCGTTCTGTACTCACACCCATTAATACTCAGTACTCAGCAATTAGTACATTACCAAAGTCCACATTGGTTTCTGAACAGGAGTCTCCGCAGAGCAACGTGTAGAGCCTCCCCAGGAATGAACCATGATTAAATTCATGTACCGTACAGAACGTTATGCTAATATTACAATATCAACGATTAATGACCTTTTTTTATAGCACTCAAAAGTATCATTAATTCTTTCGCACAAAACAAAATATAAAATGTTTATCATTTCCAATTAATGTTGTAAGTAGATACAGGAAAGATATTATAAAAGACACTACAAAACATTACCTCCATGTTTATTTGCCGCATTTTTTAATTCATTTTTATTGTTTACTATCGCTTATGACAGACTTAATAGTGCTGATGCAACAATATGGCTGACACTGTTGTTCTCCTCGTGCTACCTTCAGTTTTTATACCCACTCCTTGCTCCCCTCCCCCCCCCAACATAAAACAGCCTCCATTCCCATGATATTCACTATTATTTTTTTAGTCAGCAAGATTCGTCTCCTTCATCCAGTAGACCTTCTGCAGTGCTCCTCAAGTTCTTGTCTTCTTCTATTAGTGGTCCCCGCCTCCTATTACGTCATCGAGACATTAACACCTAACCTTCGTCAGTATTTAAGACTATCCTTCTGAAAAAAAAACAAGGTACGGGTGGGGCTTGAACTCACGACTAGTGAGTTTTACGATTCACCTTCCGCGAGTTCAATCCCCACCCGTACCGTGGTTTGTTTGCAATCGTGTTATTACGATTTCGTGAATCCATCCTTCAGCTTCACATGTTTGAGACAATGGAACTGAACACTTTTCCTTGCTGAAGGACTGACCACCTCAAATACTATTACTGATTATATCATCATCGTTACTACGTCTGCTGCCTCTGTATTTGACTGAAGAAGTCTACTGTGTAGGAGAAACGTTTTACTCACAATAAGATACCAAACTGTAGCAAATGTGTCTTACTCTTCAACTTGTCCCTATTATATACATTTCAACATCATCAGAGACAGAAGTTTACTACTGCTATGGTCGACATTATCGGAGATCTAAGTCTGCTTTGATCGACATTATCATAGATCTAAGTCTGCTTTGATCGACATTATCATAGATCTAAGTCTGCTTTGATCGACATTATCATAGATCTAAGTCTGCTTTGATCGACATTATCAGAGATCTAAGTCTGCTTTGATCGACACACATTATCACAAAATGTTGGCATCATTCTCCATTACCATCACTAGATATATTCCATCACTAAATACACTCACATCTCACACAAAGTAATTAATTAATGCTTTGCTCAGCGTTGTTTTCAACGGTAAAATAAACCTGTGTCCTCGGGCGAGCTGCTTCCTACATAACAGTTCTACCCTTTGTTTACTTAATGCCTGACCTGTAAATAACAAAAATTATGCAAGCGGAAAACGAAAGGCGTTTACAGTCATCTATTTGTAATTACCAATTTGTAGTCACGAACTGAGCTATGCTCATGACGGCCAGTTTGGAATAAAAAAAAATCAGAAAGTGGAGTGCAGGCCTTTTTATTTTTATTACATTTCATCTATCACAATATTTCTTTACTATATTTTGCACGCATCTTTTTATGACCTTATCTGTGGTTATCATAGCTTTCTCTTTTTTTCCCATCAAGGTCATTTCCACTGTCTTTAATCTGTGTGTGTGTGGTGTTTTAACTGTAAAACACATGGGCGGTATGAGTGGAGTAAGTTGGCGGATTAATGCTGGTGAGGTCTGGTATGTGTAATGGCAGTCGGCAGGGTCTGGTTACGAGCTCTGTACAATGATGTCTGCTCTGTTAGGAAATGACAATCTTTGTTTTCGCCGGACAATGCAACTGCCTATCTATCTGTCTCTCTCTGGCTTTCAACTCCTCAATTTTTTGTCATAGTCTATGACAACTTGTAATGGTTGTACTTCGAATTCCTCATTTTTTGCCTGGCTCTCAGATATCTCCTCAGCATTTCAAGTTATAATCTGATTTCAGATAACAGTTTCAAATGGTTTGCTATCACACTCATTCTCTTTCCAGAGACCCAATATATGTCTTCATTAAAGCTTGTAATTTCCGAGCCAGCTTTGTCCCTCCATCATCTTGAAAGATGCAATGTATATCTTCAATTTTTGTTCTTCTTCTCCTCTCCCTGATCATCAGTATTTTGCATCTGTGTGGAGTGAACAACAAACATTTATGTGACCACCTGTAAAGTGAGTCCAGGTGAAGAAGAAAGAGGCACAATACCGTGACTGGAACAATACACAAATAACCAGCACATAGAAGCCTATATATACTGGCTCCCTCACTCTTCTGTGTTAGTGTGACTTAAATGGTCCAAGTCGAACCGAAACGTCGTGGTAAGCTTCTCTCTCCTATGTGTGGGTTATTGTTTAGTCCTGGTGTCTTCCCTGTGACTGGTATCTAGGTTTTTTTTTAATCCTCACAGCCCGGCCTGAGATTAGGCTTCTCCATGTTTTCCCTCTCTAATGTTCTAATTCTTCTCGTTAGTTTCGTCTCGTTACCAATCCCATCTTCATGCATCTTCACTTATATCAAAAACAGTATGGACAGTAATTCAGTCACATAATCTCCCACTTTTTTACACTCGCCCATTTCAAGTTTCCTCCCTCGATATTACCCGGTTTCTTATCTTGCAGGTGAAGAGTACTCACCTAGTTGTACTCACCTGGTTGTGGTTGCAGGGTCGAGTCATAGTTCCTGGCCCCGCCTCTTCACTGGCCGCTACTGGGTCACCCTCCCTGCGTCATGAGCTTTATCATACCTCTTCTTGAAGCTATGTATGGATCC
The DNA here is from genome assembly GCA_009830355.1 of Cherax destructor. Classification (NCBI taxonomy): domain Eukaryota; kingdom Metazoa; phylum Arthropoda; class Malacostraca; order Decapoda; family Parastacidae; genus Cherax; species Cherax destructor. The sequence continues at coordinate 528,816 of WNWK01000057.1, forward strand.
TGCCTCCACTACATCGCTTCCCAAGTTATTCCACTTCCTAACCACTCTGTGACTGAAGAAATACTTCCTAACATCCCTGTGATTCATCTGAGTCTTCAATTTACAACTGTGACCCCCTTGTTGCTGTGTCCCATCTCTGGAACATCCTGTCTCTGTCCACCTTGTCAATTCCTCTCAGTATATTATATGTCGTTATCATGTCTTCCCTATCTCTCCTGTCCTCCAGTGTCGTCAGGTCGATTTCCCTTAACCTCTCCTCGTAGGACATACCCCTTAGCTCCGGGGGAATTGTCTTGTTGCAAACCTTTGCCCTTTCTCTAGTTTTTTTACGTGCTTGGCTAGGTGTGGGTTCCAAACTGGTGCTGCATACTCCAGTATGGGCCTAACGTACACAGTGTACAGGGTCCTGAACGATTCCTTATTAAGATGTCGAAATGCTGTTCTTAGGTTTGCTAGGCGCCCATATGCTGCAGCAGTTATCTGGTTGATGTGCGCCTCAGGAGATGTGCCTGGTGTTATACTCACCCCAAATATTTTTCCTTGAATGAGGTTTGTAGTCTCTGGCCCCCTAGACTGTACTCCATCTGCGGTCTTCTTTGCCCTTCCTTAATCTTCATGGCTTGGTGGGGTTGAACTCCAGGAGCCAATTGCTGGAACAGGTTTGCAGCCTGTCCAGATCCCTTTGTAGTTCTGCCTGGTCCTCGTCCGATTGAATTCTTCTCATCAACTTCACATCATCTGCAAACAGGGACACTTCGGAGGCTATTCCTTCCGTCATGTCGTTCACAAATACCAGAAACAGCACCGATCCTAGGACTGACCCCTGTGGAAACCCACTCGTCACAGGCGCCCACTCTGACACCTCGCCACGTACCACGACTCGCTGCTGTCTTCCTGACAGGTATTCCCTGATCCATTGTAGTGCCTTCCCTGTTATCCCTGCCTGGTCCTCCAGCTTTTGCACTAATCTCTTGTGTGGAACTGTGTCAAATGCCTAAGTGTGTGTGTGTGTGTTTTCGTGCATGCAATTCATGCAAGCCAAGTATTTAATTCGATCAACTGTACGACATCAGCGGAACACAGCTGAGCAACGGACAGGTATAAAAGTGTCAGTAAAAATGAATACAATGACAAGCGTGGCGACGACGACGACATTGGTAAGCACAACAACAACAACGACTGTTGACCCTGAATAACGAACAACGACAAGTAAACAAGAAATAAAAGAACGACAGCTCTCTCACTTTCATCCTGCCCACTTGTCCCTCCCTGTCAGCTCTTTCCTGCATGTCCAATCACTCTTCCCCTGCGTGTCCACTCACTCTTCCCCTGCGTGTCCACTCACTCTTCCCCTGTGTGTCCACTCACTCTTCCCCTGCGTGTCCACTCACTCTTCCCCTGCGTGTCCACTCACTCTTCCCCTGCGTGTCCACTCACTCTTCCCCTGCGTGTCCACTCACTCTTCCCCTGCGTGTCCACTCACTCTTCCCCTGCGTGTCCACTCACTCTTCCCCTGCGTGTCCACTCACTCTTCCCCTGCGTGTCCACTCACTCTTCCTGCTGTCCACTCCTCTTCCTGCGTGTCCACTCACTCTTCCCTGCGTGTCCACTCACTCTTCCCTGCTGTCCACTCCTCTTCCCCGCATGTCCACTCATTCTTCTCTCTTCCCTGCGTGTCCACTCACTCTTCCCTGCTGTCCTACTTTCCTGATGTCCACTCACTCTTCCCTGCATGTCCACTCACTCTTCCCTCATGTCCACTCACTCTTCCCTGCATGTCCACTCCTCTTCCTCATGTCCACTCACTCTTCCCCTGCTGTCCACTCACTCTTCCCTGCGTGTCCACTCACTCTTCCCTGCATGTCCACTCACTCTTCCCTGCATGTCCCTCATTTTTTCACTTCCCTTCCCTGCATGTCCACTCACTCTTCCCTGCATGTCCACTCACTCTTCCCCTGCATGTCCACTCACTCTTCCCCTGCATGTCCACTCACTCTTCCCTGCATGTCCACTCACTCTTCCCTGCATGTCCACTCACTCTTCCCCTGCATGTCCACTCACTCTTCCCTGCATGTCCACTCACTGCATGTCCTCCTTTGCATGTCCACTCACTCTTCCCTGCATGTCCACTCACTGCATGTCCCCTGCTGCATGTCCCTCTCTTCCCTGCTGCATGTCCACTCACTCTTCCCCTGCTGCATGTCCACTCACTCTTCCCCTGCATGTCCACTCACCATCAACCACAAAGTTTACTGACGCATGTTTGGTTGTCATTGTAAGCACTGTTGAAAAAGTATTAAAATTCAGCACTACCCAGATGAAGGCCCAGTCATGCACAAGTGCTTGCTTCGTTGCTTCCAACTTGCTTCGTTGCTTCCAACTTGCTTCGTTGCTTCCAACTTGCACGTTGCTTCCAATAATACTTTTGTCACTTTCCTATCTCCCCTTCTACTTAATCTCTTCTTCCCTCTCGACATTCTTCCTCCCCCATATCTATCTCTTTTCTTCATGCTCTGCCTCTCCCTGTTTTTCTTAGCTTTCTCTGTCCTTCCATCATGTCCCTCTTGTGTTTATCCCTCGAGATCTGCTTCGTCGTTGCAAACTGATCCCATTTTCTCTTCTCATTTCTTGCAATCCTCCCTAACTTTGTCTTTAACTCCTGTATTCCAATTCACTTCCTCAGTTACTAGGATTTTAACCCAGTTTCAATCAGGACATTCCCAGAAGCTCCCTCTCTCCCTTGCAATGTATATTAAATAATTTTTTTTATCAAATTTGGATACATGAGAAGTGTGCTGCTATCCTATTCTACTGAATATTATAGCTTTTATTTCCACTGTGTAACTAAGTTTCCCAGACATATTCCATCACAGAGGATGGGGATTCATCCATGGTGTTAATATCTGTTGAGTTGGGAGACTTAATTCATTGATGATATCGCCAAGTATTCCAGTAAAGCTTCATCAGCTATGTAGGTTTTAAACTCTTCATTTCAGCACTGCTGGAGTTATTATCTCTTGAGAATTGCCATCATTCAAAATAGCCTATCCCATCACCAGATTTCACCAGCCCACTTAATGATCCAGCTACCTACTGACTCACCAATGCACCACATATCTACAAATATGAAAAGTGACCCACTCAGCATGCAAACTGATACTTCCCTCAGCATAACACTATACTCTCTCAATACATCACGTAACCAGTCAAGGATGACTCAACACTAACAGTTATCCGACGTTCTCTTAAAACATCTACTATTGTGAAATGTGGAAGTATCAGTTATGATCTGGGAGCAGGAATGGATGTGTGGAGGAAGGGTGGAGGGTGATGCAGTCTTTCGTGTTTGGGCTAACACTTCTGATAGTGTTTGTGCTCGAGCTGGTTGTTGGCGGTGTTGGAGACGGAGGTGAACATAGTGTTTGGGGTGCAATGACACTGTGTACTGGCACTAGATTGGTGACTGTGTTGGAGCTGGAGTTACAATAGATGTTGGTGGTGGAGATGAAGTGAATGCTGCAGCTAGAGTAAATTAGGTTAGGTTAGGTAGGTTCGTCAGGAAACATGACAAGTGTTTCCTGACGCGGGTCTTAGTCCTTTGATGGCCCGCAGCTGGAGCTTTTGGTCATCTGACCGAAGACTTTCGCTGGACACTAGAGTGCGTTGTGTTGGAGCTGACTTAAATATGATGAGGAGTCGCGGCCATGTAGCACAAGTGGTGGCTTTACGCTCTCTCCCACCACACACTAACCCACTAAGCCTCTATGTCAGTCAGGTTCCTGCTCTCTCTCCCACCACCAACCCACTAAGCCTCTATGTCAGTCAGGTTCCTGCTCTCTCTCCCACCACTAACCCACTAAGCCTCTCTGTCAGTCACATTCCCGCTCCCTCCCACCACGTACTAACCCACTAAGCCCCCTCCTCAGTCGGCTTCACGCCCTCTCTAGCCCCTTCTCTCCCTAAAGATTAAAGCCACTTCTCCATCACCATGACTGACTCAGACATTTAATGGCTGTTCACCTCATCCCATATCCACTGACTCCCTAGCCACCCACGTACACTGACTCCCTAGCCACCCACGTCCACTGACACTCACTGACTCCCTAGCCACCTAAGTCCACTGACACTCCCTAGCCACCTAAGTCCACTGACACTCCCTAGCCACCTAAGTCCACTGACACTCCCTAGCCACCTAAGTCCACTGACACTCACTAGCCACCTAAGTCCACTGACACTCACTAGCCGCCCCGCCCACACCCAATTATGCTCCCCTCGCTCGTCCACCTCCTCGCCTTCATCCCCCACCCCCACCCCCACCCCTGCAATCTCTCTCAATTCCCACCCATTACTGACTCCCGTACCTTGGCTGCTAGAGATAAGACGAATGCCATTCAGGTGAGGTCGTGCTGCGGACAGGTCACAAACACACACACACACACACACACACACACAGATGTATGATAAAGCTCATGGAGCAGGGAGAGAATGACCTAGTAGCGACCAGTGAAGAGGTGGGGCCAGGAGCTATGAATCGACCCCTGCAACCACAATTAGGTAAGTACACACATACACACACACACACCACATACACAGGTTTGCGCAAAAAGACTAGTCCCGGAGCTAAGGGGTATGTCCTACGAGGAGAGGTTAAGGAAACTCGATTTGACGACACTGGACAACAGGAGGGATAGGGGGGACATGATAACGAAGTATAAAATACTGAGAGGTATTGATAAGGTAAAGAAGGCAAGAATGTTTTAGAGGTGGGACACAGCAAGATAGGGCCAAAACTGGAAGTTGAAAACTCAGATGAGTCATAATGATGTTAGGAAGTATTTCTTCAGCCTTAAGAGTTTTCAGGAACAGCTCCTGGCGGGGCCAGGAGCTATGAATTGTTTTAACTGCCTTTTGGGTTGATCTAGTAACTTGCCGGGTAGCGTAGAGGCAGGGGAGGTATACGGCCGTTGACTAGCTTCGTCTTTATTGGAATAATGGGGATGAGAGCGGGCAGTGTGAGGTGTGCGGAAACGAGTCCGGAAGGAAGCTTGTTAACTGGAAGGCCGCAGGTCTAGGAGTGAGAGCGAGGCACGGCTGTGTATGTCTAACTTGAGAAAGTGTCTTCTGGTGGGCATTCAGGGGAACTAGGATCACAACAAATTCGCTCCAAAGGGGGACTATGAGAAGTAGCAGTAAGCTTAATGTCTACAGAATCGATCCCTGTAACCACAAATAGGCGAGAACAAATAGGTGAGTACACACACACACACACACACACAAGGGCCAGGAGCTGAGTATCGACCCCTGCAGCCACAAATATGTGAGTACACACACACAAAGCAGGTAGGAGTGCGCAAAGGGCTAAAATGAAGCGTTGAACGAACGTTTTAAAGAGGTCTCCTCCGAGGTTACACCACAATACAAGAAAGCCTAAGGAAAAAAACATGCATCGACACAAATTTGACACCATACAACCAACAGGGAAAGAGGTTAACAAAAAACTTTTTTATATAGCTGGATACATCAAAGACAATGGGACCTGACAAGATGTCACCATGGATTCTGCGAGAGTGAGGAGAATCACTGTCCGAACCACCAGTTAAGATGTACAAATCAATGGACACAGGACAGTTGCCAGAGATCTGGAAAAAAGTGAATGTAGTCCCTATATTAAAGTACGGACCAGCTTCATTAACATGCATACTACGAACCATAATGGAGAAAATAATCAGGAGAGGGGTAGAGCACTTTGAGAGAACTGTTTTAATAAGCAATAACCAGCACAGCTTCACAGACGGCAAATCTTGTCCTACCAATCCGTTAAGTTTTAAGAAGAAGTAACGGAAGTGAGACAGGATAGAGGAGGATGGCTGGGCTGCGTTTTCTTAGACTGCAAGAAGGTATTTGATACTATACTCTACATGAGACTGGGGAAAAAACTTAAGCTGCAGGAAAGAATAGCATGAAACGCACTCGTGTGGATCAAAGGATACCTTATAGAAAGGAGAAAAATAGATGGTCTACGAAGCAGGGTTTAGCAATGATCGGTGTTAGGAGCAGTACTGTTTCTGGTTTATGAGGCAATGGTGGAGGCAAACTTTATGCACACTTTCAAGAGTAGATATAATAAGGCCTAAGAAACCAGAGGTCAGTGATACCCATCAAGGTAGTCTCGACTAACGCAAACACACCTGGGTGAGTACAACTCTGTGAGAGGACTCTATACCCCTGACTACCCCTCTAGAGGTAACACTGCACGCACCAGCTTCAGCCTCACAAATGAGAAGCAAACGGAAAGCATGAACACAAAGCAGAGCTTAATAAAAGAAAAGGAAGCTCATTATGTGGTACACAAATGCATATGGATTATCAAACAAAAGTGATGAACTAAAAGATAAGCAAAACAACCTCAGACATCTTAGCTTCTACAGAGACAACACCAACATATTTTCACCGGGACATCAAGTTAAGGGGAGAGAAAGCGGAAATAAGAGAGATAATGGGTTGTACTATTAATCAGACACTTTTAAGAGATGAGAGAAACAAATAATGCTCATTTGGCAAATTTTCTGCAAGATCAGCTTTCAGGAATCTGAGCAAGTCATTCACAGTCCTATATACGACGCATATCAGGCCCAGCTTTGAGTATGCAGCACCAGCATGAAATCCTTACTTGAATGCAGCGAGATCAGTCACAGAGCTAAGGGACTTGTGCTATGAGAAGAGGCTAGAGGAACCTGATGGTATTAGAAGGTAGAAGAATCAGGGAAGACGTAACATACCATAATACTCAGAGGACATGATATGGAGAACATGGAAAGGCTGTTCGAGAGACAGAAAACAGGTACACGGGGGCACAATTGGAAGTAAAAGACAGTCATAGAAATGTCAGGAACTATTTCTTTTGCCAGAGGTTGGTCAAGAAATGGAATGATCTGGACAAAGAAGCACTGGGGTGGGTTCCATACATATTTTTAAGAACAGGTCTAACAGGACCCACGAGGATAAGAAAGTGTGAATCAAGGAAGTAGCAAGACTCAGCGCCAGGAGCTAAGACTCGACCCCTGAAACTACAAACGAGTACACACAACGAACCGGTTTATGAGACCAATTAGTGAGTAGTGAATCTTGCACGTGTTCCCAAGCCAGGATTTGCTGAATGAAGTTCGGAGAGAAAAGAAAAGAGTGAACGAAGAACGACAGAAGAAAAATACAAAAGTGAAGAAGAATTTTAATCAGAAGAAAGTTGGAACAAATGCTAACAACTACGAATTAAGAACGATTTACGTCAGTGTTAAAAATTATTTAAAAATATAGCAAGAAGATAGAGAGAGAATGAAAGACATAAAAGCACAAGAATAAAGCCTACCACGGTATTGAGGTCAAGTAGATAAGGGAGAGAGAGACTGAAATAGACATAAAAGTACTGAGAGATGAATAACCACAAGGATAATAGCCTACCACTGTACTGAGGTCAATACATCACATTCCTCAGTAAGCCTCTCACATCCCCCGCTGGTGAAGATGGTTCTTCCCGCTGCAACAACTTCAAGCAGAAGAGTCTCTTTAGGATACCTTTCTCATACTTCGCTTGTGCTTGAGGATTAAGAAATAATTATACGATAATTCCCTTTGATCCTCGACCTCTCGTGACCTTACGTTTACGGCTAAGTAGTCTGTGATATACTACAAACAAAATACATCTCGTCTAGGAGTTGAAAGCAATGCAAGAGGCGCTCGGAGGTGCATAAAAAGAAGGAATAAAAGCAGCCTCTTCCTCCATGGTACAAGAGGCATGGTCGGGTCGGGCAGGAGAGGTGTGCTTGACCCGCCTCTGTCTACACGAACGCCTCTTTCACAATCTGAATACTCAAAGATACTTATGTTAATTCTTTTCCCTAACTGGGCCTCTGAGGATGAATTAAATCTGTCCACTTAAGTTTTGACAAATGTTGTGGTTAATATGGATTCTAAACTTCGCCAAGACTATAATGTAAATGATCCACTATTCCTTCCCAATTTAAATGAGAAATCTTAACTGAAAACTCGTGAATGCTCCCTACGTAAACAATGCTCTCTTCTCAAGCAAGTAATGCCGTAAGTTGTATATACAAGTCCAGCCAAAACTTGTTTACAGGCCTCCTCGAATTATGTATAAGGAGACATTGCCTTCCCAAGATCGTGTATATAAAAATAAAAGATTTTCTTTGTACACAATTATTATTTTTATTATTAATATTACTGTTATTAATGCGAAGCGATAATCCCGTAATTGAGGTTGGTACACCCTGTGTTAAACGTGAGACACACACACACACTACCTGCACTCACCTAGTTCTGTGTATTTACAAGTCCTTCTCTAAGTCACATAGGAAGTCTTACCGTACATCTTCCTGAGTGACCTGCCAGCACATGAATCAAGAAAACATCTCTGACAGTGACATGGTAGGAAACAAAAATTTCACAATATCGAATGTAATGTTTAAAAATAAAACGTAATAAGAAAAAGTTACATATTACAAATTCGGGGTTAACAAGAAATTACGTATTACGTTTTCGGCGTTAATAATGAGCATCGAAAAATAAAGACTAGAGTCTAGTGCAGATTTTAAAGGCTCGGGCGTGAGTAGTATACAAACACAATGTGGAAACAAGCGACAGAATGCTGAATAATCGAGAAAACTCACAATACTAGAAAAATCAGAATACTATGACTAGAGTAATTCACAACTCTTAAACAGTAGATGAAACTAAACGTTTCGATACCTCCTGGAGCGAAACACATCAATTAGTGGCTTAGTTTCCATATGAATGGTGTCATAGCACAGTATCACTGCTTTCACGACTGACACTTGATGTCTGTAGTCAACATGGAACAAGACAGTGATCAACCACGCAACATTAAACATCAGTAACTGCATGTTAGTGATCCTGCATGAGAGAAATGTTTACTCGAGGTATTTCTGGAGACCTCCACAGCGAGGGGATGGAAAGCGGACGTGTAAGACAACAAGGAGAACAATGATCTGCAACGAGAGGACACTGAGTGTGTCGACACCAGCAGTAATCACTGCTGGAGGCTCCACGCTGCCTACAGCAGGCAGTGTGAGGCAGACTGCAATAACATCATTTAATGCTGCAATTCTAAATTAAAGAAACTGAAATAAGACATTAGAATTCAGTTTTAATTAAATTTCAGTATAATCTATTTGTATTTTTCCAGTAACAGTATTGTGCCTTTTTTTTTTTTTTTTTTTTTGTTTCTTATAATCTCTGTAGAAATTATTATACTAATGGTGAAGCACTAAGCCCGTAAAGGGTCACAGGTCGCCTAAGAAATGGGACATAATCAGGTTCGATTCGAAGAAGTTAGGGTAGCTCTAACTTCTTGGATCAAGAACTTTTCACCAACACCAAGGAAACCCCACCCCCCTTCTTCCCGCTTTTAAAATAACAGTCTGTATAAAAACCACTGATGCCGACAAATTGCTTTTAATTAAAATACACGTGAGAAAAAACTAAAACAGAAAACGTTTCGGTCCTTGGACCTTGACCATTTATAACACACAGAGGTAGGTAGGTAGAAGCAGAGGTAGAGCCGCGCCCATGTGCGTGTGCGTGTGTGTGTGTTAGAAGTGATCAAGGTCTCAGGACCTAAACGCCCTCTAATAAATACTTCCTAGTATTTGCTCACGTGTCTTTCAGGCCATTGTAAACAACTAGCAGCCCCTCGATGCACGTCAGTCCCTGAGTGGTACGCAACCCATCGGTGCACGTCAGTCCCTGAGCGGTACGCAGCCCCTCGATGCACGTCAGTCCCTGAATGGTACCAACTACTGTATCTTATCAAAGTTGATGTGACCACTGATGAAGACGCACATACCATTTCATTCCATACCATTGTGATTCTTGCTATTTAAATCATGTGGTGATTCTTGCTATTTTAAAAGGGTTTTTTCGATGATTAAGACACATAAGGCTAACAGATTACTAGGATTTATTTCAAAAAGTATAAGCAACAGAAGTCCAAAAGTTATTTTACAGCTCTATACATCACTAGTGAGACCTCATTTGGATTATGCAGCTCAGTTTTGGTCTCCTTACTACAGGATGGATATAGATTCATTGGAGAACATACAAAGAAGAATGACTAAAATGATTTACAGTATAAGAAATCTCCCGTATGAGGATAGACTTATAGCATTGAATCTCCACTCTCTGGAGAGACGTAGAATGAGGGGAGATATCATCGAGGTGTACAAGTGGATGATGGGCATAAACAGGGGAGATATTAATAAAATACTGAGGATATCGAACCAAGTAAGAACGAGAAATAACGGATTTAAATTGGATAAATTTAGATTTAGAAAGGACATAGGCAAGTACTGGTTTTCGAACAGAGTTGTAGATGCGTGGAACAATCTTCCGAGTAGGGTGATAGAGGCTAGGACCTTGGGTGGCTTTAAAAAGAGATTGGACAAATATATGAGTGGGAGGGGCTGGGTTTGATTAGTGTCGTGAGTACAGGAGTAAATTCTTAGGTAGTGGTGGTTTTGATAAGGACCTGCCTTGTATGGGCCAGTAGGCCTTCTGCAGTGTTCCTCCATTCTTATGTTCTTATGTTCTTATGGGCAACAGTTGGGTATCATTACTCTTGAAACGTTTCGCCCACACAGTAGGCTTCATTAGTCAAATACCGAGGAGAATGCATCGCAAACAATAGGCGAAGTGGCGAGGTAAAACTGCCTACAATACCTCTGTATGTGACTGAAGAAGCCTACTGTGTAGGCGAAACGTTTCAACAGTAAAGATACCCAACTGTTGCACATGTTTCTTAATCGTCATTTTATACCATTTTCAACAGTGAATCCTTGACTACCTAATTGGTCGTCATCCTGTGACTGAGACCTGCGTCAGGAGACAATCTCACAGTGTGAGGTAGACCCGCCTACCATGGCTTAACAGGTCTATTGTAATGCTCCAATGTTCTTACAGAAGAAGCCAAGAGTGGCGAAACGTTTCCTTTAATAAATGTCCTGAACTGTATAAAAGTGTTTTTTTTTATTTGCTATGAGCTTATATTCGCCTTCCTAACGAACAGGCCACCATTACCGTCAGACCATAGTAGGTGCTGGCCAGGACAGTCTATGTAAATAATGAAGCAGACACACACAACCAGTGAGCAGTGTGTCCGGGAGTGTTGTAAGAGGATCACTCTTGCTCACTCTTGTACCTGCTGGTTAAACAATCGTTGGTGCCAACTAAATTGCCAGCAAGGAATATAAATCTAGACACGATGACAGCTTTACATCGACTGAAAATACTTCAACTCAGGAAAACTAACACTCTAGGATGTTGGAGAAAGAGAGGGGGAGATAGGAGGGAAAGAATGGGAGGGAAGGGAAACAGGAGAAGTAGGAAGGGTAGGGAGGGTTTAGATAATCCTGCAACACGACACATCTCTAGCCTCGACTTGGCTAGTTTGTCATTATATTGTCCTGATTATTATATTGTACAAGGCCAATGTTCTTAAGGAATCTCACCTGACTAATTAACTTCTAGGACAGCAATCATCGACCATTCCCCCTGTCAACATAATCGAGAAATGATGCCAACTGTCCGAATGAAAGGTATGTCAAGAGATGGCTCCAACTTTATCCCACACCCAACACACACAATTCAACACCTTGTATGAGTCCCCTCCTACGTGAGGGAATATGAGAGGAAAAAATATTTAGCTTCTGTTCCCAGTGTGTAACCATCATATAGAATAGTGTGGCAGCATACTGCTATATCTATTTTTTTATAAAAAAAAATACATACACCTCTTGTATTAACACGACAATTTCTCGTTTATATAAAATTAAGTATGTAATATTCTTTGTACCTGTTCCATAAAAATGCTGAAAGCAAAATACACATTTCTGTGATTACATGATCTAAATACAAAACAATTTCCTGTAAACACAGAATTTTGAAAATCAGTCATTTCTTCTCCATAACTGCAATCATGTGAACAAAGAACAACGCAAAAATAGGAGATAGAAAAGAGGCAATATGATCAAGATCTGTTTGTGACTCGATAAAGCCCACTGCGTGGGCGAAACGTTGTCAATAAAGGATCACATTATATTGCTTATGTGTTTATTTTTCCATGATCAAGGTCCCAGTGATCAAAGTCCCACGACCGAAACGTTTCCTAATAAATATGACCTTGTGTTTGTTTACGTGTGTTTCTAAACCAAGTTGACGGTATGTAAGGTATACAGGCCAAGGTTTATACTAAGAGGCAATATAAATAAGATTCTGAGGATATACCTTCAAAAAAGAACTCGAAATAATGGATTCAATTTGGATAGATTTAGAAAGGATATAGGAAAGTCCTGTTTGGAAACAGAGTATTTGATGAGTTGAACACAGTCTACCTAGTAGGACCACTGAAATTAAAAGCTTGGGTAGCTTTAGTTATAGGTTAGATAAATACACGAGTGAGAGGGTTAGATTTGAATGGGAATTGCACTTGAATTAATAGAGCTATCAAAGCTTATTCCTTGGGTAACATTGATAATGGGTTGGAAGTATATTTTTGTTGGTGGGTTTGGGTTTGAGAAGGACTTGCCAAGTATGGACTGGTGGACCTGCTGCAGTGTTCCTCCTTTATGTTAAGTAAAAGGACACAAATGCAATTAATGTGACATTTTATTGTGGCAACGTTTCGCTCTCCAGGAGCTTTGTCAAGCCGCTTGACAAAGCTCCTGGAGTGCGAAACGTTGCCACAATAAAATGTCTCATTAGTTGCATTTGTGTCCTTTTACTTAACATATTGTCGGTAATTCTACCAATATTAATGGTGCTAATAACCATTAATTTTTAAAGGGGTGGACCGGTAAGCCAACGGAAGGCCTCTGTCAGATGACCAAAAGCGCCAACGGCGGGTCATAATCTGATTTAAGAACTGCGTCAGGAAACACTTGCCCTGTTTCCTGACGAACCTTACCTAACCTAACCTTTATTTTTCATGTTGTACCTAGACCAGAACACTATGTTGTATTTAATTCAAGGTTTAAACGTTTTAATTAGTTTTTGATGTTTATAATGAAAAGTTCTCGTTTATAATCACTAGAACTGTCAGCTTTGTTACAAATGGTATTCACGTTTAATAATTATATTGCTAAAGCGAGTGTTCACACTTATCTATGCTGAAATTAATCCACATCTGTAGCTTTTTACAGTTTATGATACAGCAGGAGAACAGCACTTCACCAATAACAAGGCAAGCCCCCTCCCTCCCTTGCAGGATCAAACGTGTGATGAAGGTATTATCATAGTTGATATAACAAGTATAAACACAAGATACAGGAGGAGACATTAGCTGAATACAGAAGCATACAAGGTATGTATGAAACACGTACCATTGAGGAAACCCCGAAGAAGATCAGATATAGAGAGAGAGCGTAGGAGATGGTACAGGAGAAGAAAACGGGTTACTGAATTGCTGAAAAACACAGTTATGTTGCAACAGAAGAGAGATAGCCTTAACCGAGAGATCACGGAATTAGAACAAAAACTTAAGATGTCATACCTGACAGAAGAAGTACAAAGGGAACAAAGAGCCATACAGGATATTGCAAGAAACCCAAAATATTTCTACTCCTATGCAAAATCCAAGCTAAGAACTACCTGTAGAATTGGACCATTATTGAGAGGAGATTCGTATACGGACGATGAACAGGAAATGAGTGAAATTCTAAAAGAACAGTATGAGTCAGTGTTCAGCAACCCACTAAATGACAGCAAGGTAGAAAATGCAGAAATATTTTTCACTCCAGCAGAAGGCTGCGCAGACCACCTAACCGACATTAGTACAAATCCCATAGATTTCGAAAAAGAAATGGCCAACATGCCCACTCACTCAGCACCTGGACCAGATTCATGGAATGCTTTATTTATAAAGCAGTGCAAAGTACCATTAGCAAGAGCCCTTAGTATTCTGTGGAGAAAGAGCTTAGATCTAGGTGAAATTCCAGAGGCCTTAAAGAGTGCAGACATAGCTCCTTTGCATAAGGGAGGTAGTAGAGCACTAGCTAAAAATTACAGACCAGTAGCCCTCACTTCTCACATCATAAAAATCTTTGAAAGAGTGATGAGACGGCAGATTACAAAGTTCATGGACCAGCACAACCAACATAACCCGAACCAGCATGGCTTTAGAGCGGGTCGATCATGCCTGTCACAGCTGCTGAACCATTATGACAGAATTACGGAGGCATTGGAGGACGACCAAAACGCAGATGTGATTTACACAGATTTTGCAAAGGCGTTTGACAAATGCGATCATGGAGTGATAGCGCACAAAATGAGGGCCATAGGCATTACGGGGAAGGTAGGCAGATGGATTTTTGAGTTCCTAACACAAAGAACACAAAAAGTAGTAGTGAACAGGGCAAGATCCAGCATCAGCGAGGTCAAAAGCTCAGTGCCCCAAGGCACTGTCCTGGCACCTCTGCTGTTTCTCATCCTCATAGCAGACATAGATAAAAACACCCAGCACACTTTTGTATCATCATTTGCAGATGACACTAAAATAAGCATGAAAGTCACTACGGTAGAGGACACTGAAAATTACAGGAGGACATAAGCAGGGTCTTCCAATGGGCAGTGGAGAACAACATGACGTTCAATGGTGATAAGTTTCAGCTGCTTAGGTATGGAAAAATGAAGAACTCAAAAGGAACACTATATACAAAACGCAAGAGGGTCACCACATAGAACGAAAGGAACACGTAAAGGACTTGGGAATAATTATGTCTGCTGATCTGTCGTTTAAAGACCATAACAAGACAAAGATCACAACAGCCAGGAAGATGACGGGGTGGGTATTGAGAACTTTCAAAACAAGGGAAATAATGCCGATGGTGACACTATTCAAATCGCTAGTGCTCCCTCACTTAGAATACTGCTCAGTGCTGACGGCCCCGTTCAGGGCAGGAGAAATAGCAGAGCTGGAACAAATCCAGAGATCGTTTACGGCTCACATTGAGCCATTGAAACATCTAAATTATTGGGAACGCCTTCAAGTCTTGAACATGTACTCATTGGAGCGGAGGAGAGAGAGATACATGATAATATATACATGGAAAGTACTTGAGGGCCTGGTCCCAAATCTGCACACTGCCATAACAACATACTGGAGTGAGAGATATGGGAGAAAGTGTAAAATAAACCCAGTGAGGAGCAGGGGTGCGGTGGGGACAATACGGGAGCACTGTATTAACATCCGGGGTCCCAGACTATTCAACATCTTACCAGAAGATATCCGAAACACGGCTGGAACCAGTGTAGAAGCCTTCAAGAGGAAACTGGACAAATATCTTCACCAGGTGCCAGATCAACCAGGCTGTGATGGATATGTGGGGCAGCGGGCCTCCAGCAGCAACAGCCTGGTTGACCAGGCAAGCACCAGACGAGCCTGGCCCATGGCCGGGCTCAGAGAGTAGATACTCTCGAAACTCTTCAAAGGTATATCTTCAAAGCACAGAGTCAAGAGACAGAAGACCCATCTTTCAGGAATAACTTTAAAGTTTATATCATTATGCCTCTTACATAGATGAAAGTTGGCTAGGGCACGGAGAGACCCTGACACATGAACCAGCGGCCACAGGCACA
The DNA here is from genome assembly GCA_009830355.1 of Cherax destructor. Lineage (NCBI taxonomy): Eukaryota > Metazoa > Arthropoda > Malacostraca > Decapoda > Parastacidae > Cherax > Cherax destructor. The sequence goes on from WNWK01000057.1 coordinate 544,479, forward strand.
CATAAGATGAGGGTAATGAGCAAGTGGAATGTTCTGAGAGGAGGAGTGGTGAGGGTGGTAAGCAAGTGTAATATCCTGAGTTTAAACACATCAGGTGAACAAGAGTAGTTATTTTAAGTCATACCCCAATTCTTATTAATTTTGTATGTATCTGAATAAACCAAGAAGAATCACAGATGCATCTCACCTAATTTCCAGTCATGTACACCACAAAAACAAATTATAATATCCGGTAGCAGTGGTGGGATACAAGGCAGCCTCTTGCAGCATCCTAGACACGCTATCAATAACACCTAAAGCTACCAGGTAGCCAGGTATACGCGGCACCAGAGATCAATCTACCAATAACAGCTAAAAGCTACCAGGTACTCAGATCTCAGCCTATATTAACCTGCCATCACAGTTACACTTCCACCTGTGCCCTAAAAAGTAATCCATCAGCGTTGTAGCAAGTGGACTGCTAAATTTTCTGCTGTAGGGCTCTTGATTCACGAAATTATAGCTACAATTTCCTTCTTTTCAAACAGATTTGATTCTTCCCGATTCCTGAAGTGCTGTATGATCCATGTGAGTTAGGCGTTTTCCCAATAACATAAAAATCATGCAAATGACTGATTATTGTGTGCCCGTATGAAACAGATCCTCTTGTTATCAAGAGAGCTTTCCACACCTACACCAGCTTTCCTCACATATAAGATCTTTCCTACACCAGCTTTCCTCTGCCGGATTGACAGGCTTAAATATACACAAAAAAAATCAAGCAGAGAAAAAAAACAAAGTTATATTCTAGGAATAAATTCTGGAAAATATTTAATGTGTGTGAATTTTTAATATTTAGCAAAAAATGACAACAGTTTGTGTAGAGCAGAATGAGTGATAAAGGTTGATAACCAGTCAAATTAGAGATGGAAACAAGAGATAAACCACAGAGGTAAATGTTGACATACAATAACCAAAATGAACGTATTTAAAAGAGTCCAATTCTGAGAGAAGAGCAGCGCTTTAAATGCTGATTAAGACACATGTGCAGGAGTTGGATATCTTTACTGCTGAAACGTTTCGCCCACACAGTAGTAGGCTTATAGATTCAGTAGGTGTTAAGACACTGTTGCACATGTCTTAATCACGGTACTTTATGTACCATTTTCAACACAGCGCTTTAAGTGTTGAAATCCTGCATACGAGGACATATTTTTAAGAGATCAGAAAAATAATATATTAAGAGCTCAATTTTTTTTTAAATTAGAGCTTAGGAAAAAAATATTTTAAATTAAGAGCTCAGAAAAATATTTTAAATTAAAGCTCGGAAAAAAATATTTTTAAATAAGAGCTCAGCAAAAAAAAATTGAGCTCAAATTTTTTTTAAATTACAGCTCAGAAAATTTAACTCACCCCCAAAAAATAAACAATTAGAGCTCATAGAGCTCTAATTAATTATGAGCTGGCACCCTACATCGTCTCGTTTGAAAGTTCATCACAATGTAAATTATATTACCAAAAATTGGATGTCACCTACAACTGTCTACTAACCTGGATGTCCCCTACAACTGTCTACTAACACCTGGATGCCACCTACAACTGTCTACTAACACCTGGATGACACCTACAGCTGTCTACTAACACCTGGATGCCACCTACAACTCTCTACTAACACCTGGATGTCACATACAACTCTTTACTAACACCTGGATGTCACCTACCTACAACTGTCTACCAACACCTGGATGCCACCTGCAACTCTCTACTAACACCTGGATGTCACCTACAACTATCTACTAACACCTGGATGTCACCTACAACTCTTTACTAACACCTGGATGCCACCTACAACTCTCTACTAACACCTGGATGCCACCTACAACTCTCTACTAACACCTGGATGTCACCTACAACTGTCTACTAACACCTGGATGTCACCTACAACTCTTTACTAACACCTGGATGCCACCTACAACTCTTTACTAACACCTGGATGCCACCTACAACTCTCTACTAACACCTGGATGCCACCTACAACTGTCTACTAACACCTGGGTATCTATTTACTGCTAGATGAACAAAAAAGGATATAATAACGAGATTAATAAACTCTAAGAGAGCTAAATAAGATGCTGATTCAACAAAACTATTCAAATACGATAATAATTTTAAAAATAAAACACACGGCTCTGAGAACAATATAACAATTGATTTATACAACATCAATATTAAATAAAAAAAATAGCTTTAAAAAATGAAATGTGAATATTGGCTATAACGAAACACTGATAGAAAAATAGAAGAGTCTGACCCGAGACACATAATCCTGTAATGGAGATGCATAATATATTATTAAATTCAATATCAGACAGATGAACAGATGAAATATTATGTCAAATGAAGACGACGAAGGACAGTATTTTAATGAATTGTTGAAAACGAATATAAATTATATATATACATTATATATATATATATATATATATATATATATATATATATATATATATATGTGAATGCTTTATTAATAGACAGAATACATTGATGGAAAACACAAACATGAACATGAATACAATGGTACAATATATCAAAGATTATGAAAAAAAAAATATTTTGAACTTTTAATTATATGTAGGTAGAGTGTTTTCACTCTCCAATTTAAATTTGCGTGAGTGTACGTAGATTATGCGGTATTTCACTAAGCGCTAAGATCAGTTCGATTCTCACAGGAAACAGCTGTGGAGGCTTGATCCTCCGTCCTGTTGTCACGGCTTGGTCTCTGACCATGAAGGCTGTTAGTGATCCGATGTACATAAGACTACAGGTTATTCTGTCAAGATTATTTAAACTTGTATTTTAAGTATGAATATTACACTGAGGTGTTGTATATGGTGTAATTTATTCCTTACAAGAAACGTGTATACAAGATAGCACTTGAAGGAGAACGTAAGAAGAGTCAAGACCTCTCTAAACATTACTTATAAATCTGAGACAAATATCAGTAGTCGAACTGGCTGCACACATGACATGACTCGTGCTGAGGCTGCACACATGACATGACTCGTGCTGAGGCTGCACACATGACATGACTCGTGCTGAGGCTGCACACATGACATGACTCGTGCTGAGGCTGCACACATGACATGACTCGTGCTGAGGCTGCACACATGACATGACTCGTGCTGAGGCTGCACACATGACATGACTCGTGCTGAGGCTGCACACATGACATGACTCTTGCTGAGGCTGCACACAGGACATGACTCATGCTGAGGCTGAGTCAGTGAGTCTTGCATTCAACACGTGTATCAAGTGTTGACACTCGTATGCAATTACCAAAATCTTGCATCATACCCAACCATTTCCTCGAGGTATCATCCCACTCTATATCTGACCTAAATGTGTATCATCCTATGCTGTATTACACCTAAATATGTATCATCCTACGCTGTATTACACCTAAATATGTATCATCCTACGCTGTATTACACCTAAATGTGTATCATTCCATACTCTTTTCACCAGGTACGTATCATCCTCAGCTGTATTTCACCCTGATGTGCGTGTATTATCATTCTCAGCTGTATTTCCTGTAAGTGTATCATTCTGAGATTGGTACTACCCCAGGTGTATCATGCTGAGGCTGGTACCACCCCAGGTGTATCATGCTGAGGCTGGTACCACCCCAGGTATATCATGCTGAGGCTGGTACCACCCCTGGTGTATTATGCTGAGGCTGGTACCACCCCTGGTGTATTATGCTGAGGCTGGTACCACCCCTGGTATATAATGCTGAGGCTGGTACCACCCCAGGTGTATCATGCTGAGGCTGGTACCACCCCAGGTGTATCATGCTGAGGCTGGTACCACTCTAGGTGTATCATGCTGAGGCTGGTACCACTCTAGGTGTATCATGCTGAGGCTAGTACCACCCCTGGTGTATAATGCTGAGGCTGGTACCACCCCAGGTGTATCATGCTGAGGCTGGTACCACTCTAGGTGTATCATGCTGAGGCTGGTACCACCCCTGGTGTATCATGCTGAGGCTGGTACCACCCCAGGTGTATCATGCTGAGGCTGGTACCACTCTAGGTGTATCATGCTGAGGCTAGTACCACCCCAGGTGTATCATGCTGAGGCTGGTACCACCCCAGGTGTATCATGCTGAGGCTGGTACCACCCCTGGTGTATAATGCTGAGGCTGGTACCACCCCAGGTGTATTATGCTGAGGCTGGTACCACCCCTGGTGTATAATGTTGAGGCTGGTACCACCCCAGGTGTATCATGCTGAGGCTGGTACCACTCTAGGTGTATCATGCTGAGGCTGGTACCACCCCTGGTGTATAATGCTCAGGCTGGTACCACCCACCTTCCCCAGATCACAATGTTTCTCACAGACAGATAAAGCTTAACCTCATTCAGGTCACTGGTTCTTTAGGAAGTTACTCGACCGTGAGAAACTGAAGCGGTTCTAAATCCAACAGATTTTGTTTATAAGCATCTAAACACATGCAGCTCTGGTATTAAATTGCACCTCTCCTACATCTGTAGCAACATGCTTCTTCTCTGGCTGGCTTTTCATGTGGTTTTATCAGATGTTCACGAGGATCAACGCCCCCTTCCCCCGCGTTCCGGCCCCACATCAGGCCTTCCTGTTGATGTCCTGATATATTTGGTTTTTGGTGCTTCCTGCAGCAGGACGATGTAAGCACCACAGCCAGGTTACCTAAGTACTTCTTTATGAGCACGTGAAGACAGGAATATACAGGTATGTCGATTACAACAGCGAATTTGTTTAGTACATATATCAAAGATTACTTTGGGTAATCTCATTATGAAGCTTTGTTTAGAGCTCCTACCACTGAGATCTAATAGTTATACTAACTTGAAACCTGTATACAAAAATTATAAACAAAACAGAATAAAGCAATTCCACTTACCTTATTAGCAAGCACCTGCGTTTATAAATAATGTTGTGATCAAAATTTCAGTTTTACTGAATCATAATAAAATTAGGAAATAACCAAGGAAAACAAGTTAGTAAACTTAGACGAGGAAAATTTGGTTAGTGAGCTTGCACGAAGGAAAGCAAGAATCTGACTTATCCAGGAAAATCAAGTTTTAGTTACCTAAGGAAAATCAAGAGCTACTGAACTTACCCAAGAAAAATGCTGTCGTGGGAGTGTGACTGGAAGGCCGGTATCCTTAACTTGGGCAACACGATGGTTTTTCCCTTGCGAGTTCTCACTGTGAAGGTTGAGGAGAAATGGAGTTCGGGCGTTGGATTGTGTGGGGACAGGATGGTCAATCCTCGTCTCTCTGGGGGTCCCAGCAAGGGCGTCAGTCCTCCTCCGCTGCTGCCCGACATAGGGACTCCCAGGTCGTGGAAGGATGGGACTTTTAACTCCATGGAGGCGATTATAGAGTTGCGGTCAGGCGTACGCGTGATCATCCGGGTTTTTGAGCGAGGACTGTCAGGGCAGCGGTAGGAGGTTCCTACAAGTTTCGAGGACTCTGTGTACCTGAAGTTGGTACTCTCGTTGACACTGATCGCTGACGTCTCTGGTATGCTTCCAATCCCGTGAGTGACATTTCTGTGTATGGATGATCCCTCATTGACTTTAAACTTGAAAATCTCTTGGTGTTTGAATTTCTCCTGCCCGAGAGGCCTAAAATGAGGGCTCTCTGGGGTTCGATCTCTACAGACTGCGCCTTCTGGCTCTGAAAACTTGACACTATGCTTCGGACTTGCTGAGGAAATTATTGAACTGGCAGAATGGTGCCTTCCTTTGCCCAGGATGCTGACGGGTTCAGTTGTGAGGAAAGTGGAGGTCTGGAAGCTGCTGGCGCTGCTCACAGAATGAGTCTGTATGGACTTGCTGAAACCAGTGGTGACGTGGCCATGGCTTCTGGAGAGGATGTCGCCAGGTTTAGAATACAGGAAGGAGTGAGAGGGGGCACCTTCTTCTGTGTGTTCGCCAGGGGCAGCCATGGTGAATGTATTACCCAGTGGATATTTACTAAAAACTTTTTTTACATTCACTCTTTTAGCCAATAACTCGCATCAATTTATATATAAATATATCTTAGTAAATAATTTTCATCCGTTACTATCTTAATCTTAACTCACAAATTCAATATTAAAAGAAATGTTTTGAACTTTTCACTTATATTTTTTCACGTTTCACTTATACTTATTATATTCACAAATACACTTAGCACAATCTGAAATAAAGAAAAATATTAAAAAAACACTTATGCATGATGCATGATGATCTATATTTTCCAAATTCGACTAGGCTCATTGTTGTCTGTAATTCAGGATATTCATAGGGGTAACACTAAACCCACATGAGTCAAACATTGAAAGGATAACGAGAAGTAAACGAGTTTGAACCGAACAGGAGGGTAGCTGGCAATGAGAACACATTTTTATGCTTTTCATAAATCAGTAATATACCTTTGCTTTTCCATATATAATTCTGTGATACAATTTTTTTTTATATGTAATTTTTTATATGATTTTGCTCTTCCACGTTTAAGTCACGATAAAGGTCTTCCTCTCAAAAATGGCTCATGGTTTATTTCCCAGCATAACATTTTCGCTGGAGTTTACCGGAAAAAAAGGTTGACGGTAAAACGCAGTTAGTTAAAACAAAATAAAACGAAATCGTTTTTACTAAACATACCAGCTAAAACTCCCACCTTGGAAGCTCAAGTCTCACTGGTGAGCTGAGGCAGCAGCACCCCATATTATGAACTGAAGGAGCAGGTACCACGAGTGGCAGCAGGTACCACGGGTGGCAGCAGGTACCACGGGTGACAGCAGAAATGGTATACAATACCGACAAATTTATAAATAAGACATGTGCAACACTTACGCATCTTTATTCTGAAATAAAGACACCCAGGTGTTGCGTATGTCTTATTTATCAACCACGAATGACAAGGAGCTGAGACAATATATACCATGGATGATGTGCTGAGGCAGTATATACCATGGATGATGTACTGAGGCAGTATATACCATGGATGATGTGCTGAGGCAGCATATACCATGATGTGCTGAGGCAGCATATACCATGGATGATGTGCTGAGGCAGTATATACCATGATGTGCTGAGGCAGTATATACCATGGATGATGTGCTGAGGCAGTATATACCATGGATGATGTGCTGAGGCAGCATATACCATGATGTGCTGAGGCAGCATATACCATGGATGATGTGCTGAGGCAGTATATACCATGGATGATGTGCTGAGGCAGTATATACCATGGATGATGTGCTGAGGCAGTATATACCATGGATGATGTGCTGAGGCAGCATATACCATGATGTGCTGAGGCAGTATATACCATGGATGATGCTGAGGCAGTATATACCATGGATGATGTGCTGAGGCAGTATATACCATGGATGATGTGCTGAGGCAGTATATACCATGGATGATGTGCTGAGGCAGCATATACCATGATGTATGTGCTGAGGCAGTATATACCATGGATGATGTGCTGAGGCAGCATATACCATGGATGATGTGCTGAGACAGCATATACCATGGATGATGTGCTGAGGCAGTATATACCATGGATGATGTGCTGAGGCAGTATATACCATGGATGATGTGCTGAGGCAGTATATACCATGGATGATGTGCTGAGGCAGCATATACCATGGATGATGTGCTGAGGCAGCATATACCATGGATGATGTGCTGAGGCAGTATATACCATGGATGATGTGCTGAGGCAGTATATACCATGGATGATGTGCTGAGGCAGTATATACTATGGATGATGTGCTGAGGTAGCATATACCATGGATGATGTGCTGAGGCAGCATATACCATGGATGATGTGCTGAGGCAGTATATACCATGGATGATGTGCTGAGGCAGCATATACCATGGATGATGTGCTGAGACAGCATATACCATGGATGATGTGCTGAGGCAGTATATACCATGGATGATGTGCTGAGGCAGCATATACCATGGATGATGTGCTGAGACAGCATATACCATGGATGATGTGCTGAGGCAGTATATACCATGGATGATGTGCTGAGGCAGCATATACCATGGATGATGTGCTGAGGCAGCATATACCATGGATGATGTGCTGAGGCAGAAGATACAACGGATAAAAATGAGCTGAATAGGCAAGCACAACTAATAACATTAATGACCTGATGCGGCAGCTACTACGGATAGCAAACACGGTAATAAGAGCCAAACTAAGCCACACAAAATGTTGTGGTCAACAACCAGACAAGTTGCACAACCAACTTGGCCTGGGGAGGCGAAGCAGCACCAGGCCTTATAAACTGGTAAAGTTGTCCCTTCACAGTTAATAACAAATATCATTACTTTGCATAGGATACAACACCGTAAATTTGAACCTTTAAGAAAGAGCCTCATTCTCACGCAATGGCAAGGGGAAAAATAACACCCAGTACTGACAATAAAATTGAGACTTGTGCAATCCAATAAAAAAATATGGATCTACACCAACGTTAAAAGTTGAAACCCGAGTAGAAGAGTCGTTCTCAAGTTATCCGAAAACCTCGGAGGAAGAGAGAAGTGGAGGGGAAAAAATCGACACCAATTATAGATATATTATGACTCTGGAAATCGTAAGAAAACTTGCAGAAAATCACTGAACGGGTGGGATTCGAACCCATGGGTTGCCCCACCCGTTCTGTGATTCGTAGGTATATCCTTTTGGGGGATACCTAACAACGACTCTCCCGTCATCTTAATTTATTACAACTCTCCTTGATCCTCTTAATTTATGACTCTCCTTGATCCTCTTAATTTATGACTTTCCTTGATTCTCTTAATTTTTAATGACTCTCCTTGATCCTCTTAATACATTACAACTCTCCTTAATCCTCTTAATTCGTTACAACTCCTTTGATCCTCTTAATTCGTTACAACTCTCCTTGATCCTCTTAATTCGTTACAACTCTCCTTGATCCTCTTAATTCGTTACAACTCTCCTAGATCCTCTTAATTAGTTACAACTCTCCTTGATCCTCTTAATACATTACAACTCTCCTTGATCCTCTTATTCGTTACAACTCTCCTAGATCCTCTTAATACATTACAACTCTCCTTGATCCTCTTAATTCGTTACAACTCTCCTTGATCCTCTTAATTCGTTACAACTCTCCTTGATCCTCTTAATTCGTTACAACTCTCCTTGATCCTCTTAATACATTACAACTCTCCTTGATCCTCTTAATTCGTTACAACTCTCCTTGATCCTCTTAATTAGTTACAACTCTCCTTGATCCTCTTAATTAGTTACAACTCTCCTTGATCCTCTTAATACATTACAACTCTCCTAGATCCTCTTAATACATTACAACTCTCCTTGATCCTCTTAATACATTACAACTCTCCTTGATCCTTTTAATTCGTTACAACTCTCCTAGATCCTCTTAATACATTACAACTCTCCTTGATCCTCTTAATTCGTTACAACTCTCCTTGATCCTCTTAATTCGTTACAACTCTCCTTGATCCTCTTAATACATTACAACTCTCCTTGATCCTCTTAATTCGTTACAACTCTCCTTGATCCTCTTAATTAGTTACAACTCTCCTTGATCCTCTTAATTCGTTACAACTCTCCTTGATCCTCTTAATACATTACAACTCTCCTTGATCCTCTTAATACATTACAACTCTCCTTGATCCTCTTAATACATTACAACTCTCCTTGATCCTCTTAATTCGTTACAACTCTCCTAGATCCTCTTAATACATTACAACTCTCCTTGATCCTCTTAATTAGTTACAACTCTCCTTGATCTTCTTAATTCGTTACAACTCTCGTAGATCCTCTTAATTAGTTACAACTCTCCTTGATCCTCTTAATTAGTTACAACTCTCCTTGATCTTCTTAATTCGTTACAACTCTCCTAGATCCTCTTAATACATTACAACTCTCCTTGATCCTCTTAATTAGTTACAACTCTCCTTGATCCTCTTAATTCGTTACAACTCTCCTTGATCCTCTTAATTCGTTACAACTCTCCTTGATCCTCTTAATTCGTTACAACTCTCCTTGATCTTCTTAATTCGTTACAACTCTCCTTGATCTTCTTAATTCGTTACAACTCTCCTTGATCTTCTTAATTCGTTACAACTCTCCTTGATCCTCCTAATTAAAAACTCTCCTTGATCCTCTTAATTCAAAACTCTCCTTGATCCTCTTAATTCAAAACTCTCCTTGATCCTCTTAATTCAAAACTCTCCTTGATCCTCTTAATTCAAAGCTCTCCTTGATCCTCTTAATTCAAAACTCTTCTTGATCCTCTTAATTCAAAACTCTCCTTGATCCTCTTAATTCAAAACTCTCCTTGATCCTCTTAATTCAAAACTCTCCTTGATCCTCTTAATTCAAAACTCTCCTTGATCCTCTTAATTCAAAACTCTCCTTGATCCTCTTAATTCAAAACTCTCCTTGATCCTCTTAATTCAAAACTCTCCTTGATCCTCTTAATTCAAAACTCTCCTTGATCCTCTTAATTCAAAACTCTCCTTGATCCTCTTAATTCAAAACTCTCCTTGATCCTCTTAATTCAAAACTCTCCTTGATCCTCTTAATTCAAAACTCTCCTTGATCATCTTAATTCAAAACTCTCCTTGATCTCTTAATTCAAAACTCTCCTTGATCCTCTTAATTCATGACTCCCCTTGATCCTCTTAATGCATGACTCCCCTTGATCCTCTTAATGCATGACTCTCCTTGATCCTCTTAATGCATGACTCTCCTTGATCCTCTTAATGCATGACTCTCCTTGATCCTCTTAATGCATGACTCTCCTTGATCCTCTTAATGCATGACTCTCCTTGATCCTCTTATTGCATGACTCTCCTTGATCCTCTTATTGCATGACTCTCCTTGATCCTCTTATTGCATGACTCTCCTTGATCCTCTTATTGCATGACTCTCCTTGATCCTCTTATTGCATGACTCTCCTTGATCCTCTTATTGCATGACTCTCCTTGATCCTCTTATTGCATGACTCTCCTTGATCCTCTTATTGCATGACTCTCCTTGATCCTCTTATTGCATGACTCTCCTTGATCCTCTTTCATCTTCTAATTAATAATGCACTACATCAGCTATTACCTTTATACCTCACACTGAATAATATTCATTTGTTTTCTTTTTATTTTCTCTAACTTACACTTAACTAATTAATCTTAACAAATACGCTTAGCAAGAGCTTTTACCTTGGTGCTTTTAACCTGATCTGTCTCACCTTACTCGACCTTTCACCAGCTTACTGCTACTAGAGACTCTCAAATATACATCACCAGTTTACTGTTACCAGAGATTCTCAAATATATACCACCAACTTATAGTTACCAGAGATTCTGAAATATACTCTACTAGCTTACTGTTATTAGAGTTTCTGAAATATACACCACCAACTTACTGTTAACAGAGATTCTGAAATATGCACCACCAACTTACTGTTAACAGAGTTTCTGAAATATGCACCACCAACTTACTGTTAACAGAGATTCTGAAATATGCACCACCAACTTACTGTTACCAGAGACTGAAATATACATGGACTGGAGACATGGCTTACGGTTAGACCGACGGGACTTTATAAGCACGCCTCTTCAACGTCCAAAACGGGAAACTGGAGCCTTCAGCAGCTTGGGAATGTCTTTACTCAGGAATATCTCGGGATCTCACTCCAGAGAAAACAAACACGGGGACCAAGTACTACAGTGGTAGTAACTTCTTGCGTTACTTACCGGCTGTCAAAGCCAACTGTCGATAGACACTTGACTTGTCTTGCATATGTGTGTGTGTGGGGGGGGGGAGTGGATGAGAGAGTAGGTAACAGCTCTTAACTTCAAAACAAAGTTACGAATCCTTACCCTAATCTTTTTAAACCCTGTGTAAAAAGAGAGAGAGAGAGAGAGAGAGAGAGAGAGAGAGAGAGAGAGAGAGAGAGAGAGAGAGAGACAGAGAGAGAGAGAGAGAGATAGAGAGAGAGAGACAGACAGAGAGAGACAGAGACAGAAGAGAGAGAGAGAGAGAGAGAGAGAGAGAGAGAGAGAGAGAGAGAGAGAGAGAGAGAGAGAGAGAAGAGAGAGAGAGAGAGAGAGAGAGAGAGAGAGAGAGAGAGAGAGAGAGAGAGAGAGAGAGAGAGAGAGAGAGAGAGAGAGAGAGAGAGAGAGAGAGAGAGATCGCTTTAAAAAAAAATCAAATAAGTATTCCTTAGTACCATACTAACTAGCGTGCAGTCACCTCGTGCGCGGCAACGATGCTCTCCAGACGAGATCTTCAGTATTTACACCTGGTATATTTACTTGGTATATACCAGTCTCTGTGTAGCTTCAGTTCAAAACAAGTCACAAGAACTTGTTCCAAATGTGCCTTAGAAGGAATGTCACTTCCTAGGCTCCTAAGTTACATGGTCATTTTTTTAGCAATAATGTATCGCTATCCTCATGAAAAAAAAAATACAAAAAATTGCAGGAAATTTTGAAAGCAATTTGTTTTAAATATACGGCAGTGTTAAATACCGCACTTAATGGATTTTAATCAACGTCATTGAAGAGTATATTCCATATTGTAATATTTGTCAGAGGCATCAAATATATTGCTTGATGAGTGATTGTAATGATTGTAATGATTTACAATCACGTGAATCAACGCTTTATACGTTTAACACTTGATGTCATCAGTTTACTATTATTCACAATTAACAATCAAGTTGGAGATCAATCTTCAGACGATGTTTCGGACCGTCCAAGATAAATATCAATTCACTAGATAATACATTATATTTCCAATTTGTAGGTTAGCTGAGAATAGTATCACTCACGATTTCCATTCTTCTGGCTATATCATTATCACTGTTGGTACCGTGACCGATATTCTGTCAGATTATATTACAATGTAATCAAAACAATTCAGATGCAAAATTATTCATAGATCACAAATAAAAACGCATCCATAGTTCGTGTGAAGACGCTGACTATAAAGAATGAAAATCACAATACCGTGAATGGAACAACACAAATAACTCACATATAAGAGAAAGAAACTGACGAGAACATTCCGGTCAGACTTGGACCATTAACTAATCACACGACTAGAAGTCACAAATTTAAACAAAAGGGGAAATATCCCCCCACAATTTACAAGGAAAACTGAGTCTGGCAAATGGCGTATGGGGAACGAGATTCACCTTCCTGAAAAAGGGGGATTGCCAATAGACCCTTGGCTGTGGTTCGTACGTCGGGTTGCGTGCGGCCAGCAGTAACGGCCTGGTTGATCAGGCCCTGATCCACCACGAGGTCTGGTCATGGACCAGGCCGGGGAAGGGTTGACCTCTGGAACACCCTCCAGGTGTACTCCAGGTATTATGCGTGAAAGGGTGTATTGCTGATCCGTGTGAAGACAGAGTCGCATGCTGCAAAACAGGCACATTTCTTTTGGCACCGTTTTGATTCAGAATGAAACGTTTTTCTAATTAAATCTAGAGGCCTGGTGTCAGACCGGGCCGCGGGGGCGTTGACTCCCGAAACCCTCTCCAGGTAAACTCCAGGTTGTTCTTAACCAAGCATGTAAGAAGATAGGTGAATCTTACAAACGTCTACATAACATTCAGTATATACATTGCCTAACTATGTGCTTCTCAAGAGATCTTAATCCAGTAATATTCCCTCTCAAACCTAAGAGGCCTGGTCTGAGACCTGGTCAGAGGCCTGGTCTGAGACCTGGTCCTGGGGAAGATAATCCCCAGAACACCTCTAACAGACAACTCAACCACGATGTTAAAGTCACCCAGTGGATGAGAAGACGCAAAACATCGAACAAGTTTTTATCATAACGTTTCGTTCAAGGGCAGCTCTACAAAGTTATGAGAGAAACGTTGTTAAAATAAAAGGATAACAATTTTGTGTGTGTTTTCATTCTCGCCTCTTCCATCTTAGGTCTTCTAATATCAAAGAAAAATAATACATGTTATGAGCGAAAGAAATTTAGAAATAAAATTATTTTTCAGAATAACTCAAACGATCACAAAAGAGCTATCAGGAAATTAATTTGTTTATTGGAAATATCTAAAAAATAATAATTATATAATACAGCTTAATGAACACAAACTCACGCACTTAGAGCTTTATATATAAGAAAAGTCACAGTTTTTCAACATAATAATACTGATAATTTTTTTTAGTTTAGCTGTGTCCTTTTTTTTTTATCTAGTTTAAGTATTTTTTTACGGGTAATATGCAAATAAAACGCTAAACATATGCTAGGGCAAGTATATAAACATAAGAGGCTAGAGCAGGTATATAAACACATGCGGCTAGATGAGGTATATAAACATAGCAAGAGGCTAAAACAGGTATACAAACATAGCAAGAGGCTATAACAGGTATATAAACATAGGCTAGAACAAGTATATAAACATAGTAAGAGGCTAGAACTATATAAACACAGCAAGTGGCTAGAACAGGTAAATACAGAAGTCTACCTCAATCAAAGGTACCACAAAGTATAGTGTAAAGTATACTTAAAACTTAAATTTATGTATTTCTAATATCATCACACATCAATTACAGGCTGAGGGACTGATTACCTCAAACTCCTCTCCTTACCCCTCTCTGCTTTGTACTGGACTGCTAAAGCCACTGTGTCAAACGCGTATGAGAATCAAATAACCAAGCGGAGAAGCGGCATAGAAAATCCGGGTTTAGATTAGAGAAAGTTGCGTGTTTTGATTTATCAAGTCCTTGCGTTAATTTAAATGACAATGACACTATGTTGGGTAAAAGGACACAAGAGCAACTAATGCGACATTTTATTGTGGCAACGTTTCGCTCTCCAGGAGCTCTGTCAAGCTGTTACGGCCGTAAAGGTTGACATAACTCTTTGGAGAGCGAAACGTTGACACAATAAATTATCGCATCAGTTGCACTTGTGTCCTTTTACCCAACATACTGTTGGTAATTCTACCAACATTATTACAATAATGACACTGTTGGTGTGACTGGTTCGACGTCTATAATTTGCACGAGGGTTATTAACGGCTGCTTATTACATGTACACCAGAAGTCAAGCTCGCTAAGCTTTTTACATTAAAATAACTTAGAAATCGTTAATAATAATAATGAAAAAATAAGGTGGGCCAAACACTCCAAATGCAACACATAAGCACCAGTGACGCAGCACAGGTGTGTAGCGTTATTACTGTCAAAGGCGCAATTAATGTCAGGCAGGTGTCAACCATCATTAGTGTTCCCTGCTCAGTGGTGTTGGCATCGATAACGCCGCGCAGCCGCAGTACTGATTACATACCCTGGTCACTACGTCCTTAAACGCATGCCCTGCCAGCCACCTGTCTAATTCATGAGTGTGTCAACACCATCAATACACGACATACACGTTAACCTGTCTCATACCAATGTCATCAACATCAATAACGCGCGCACACACACACACACACAAACCGTCTATCGACAACTGCCTTTGACAACTAGTACCTACAACCTACTAGTAGTCTCTTATACCGGAGTCATCAGCACCACTAACACACAACCTACCTCGTGCAGCACCAAGCATGTAGAGATACGCGGCCATTTGTTGGCGTATAAGGTTTTAGTCTATAAATAATTCTATGTGATGTACTGATACATGTATGTATGTATGTGTGTGTGTGTGTGTGTGTGTGTGTACTCACCTATTTGTACTCACCTATTTGTGGTTGCAGGGGTCGAGTCATAGCTCCTGGCCCCGCCTCTTCACTGATTGCTACTAGGTCCTCTCTCTCTCTCTCCCTGCTCCACGAGCTTTATCAAACCTAGTCTTAAAACTATGTATGGTTCCTGCCTCCACTATGTCGCTTTCTAAGCTATTCCACTTCCTGACAACTCTATGACTGAAGAAATACTTCCTAACATCCCTTTGACTCATAGGAGTCTTCAACTTCCAATTGTGACCCCTTGTTTCTGTGTCCCCTCTCTGGAACATCTTGTCTCTGTCCACCTTATCTATTCCTCGCAGTATTTTATATGTCGTTATCATGTCTCCCTAACCCTCCTGTCCTCTAGTGTCGTCAGGCCGATTTCCTTAACCTTTCTTCGTAGGACAATCCCCTTAGCTCTGGGACTAGTCTTGTTGCAAACCTTTGCACTTTCTCTAATTTCTTGACGTGCTTGACCAGGTGTGGGTTCCAAACTGGTGCTGCATACTCCAGTATGGGCCTGACGTATATGGTATACAGAGTCTTGAATGATTCCTTAGTGAGGTATTGGAACGCTATTCTTAGGTTTGCCAGCCGCCCGTATGCTGCAGCAGTTATCTGATTGATGTGTGCCTCAGGAGATGTGCTCGGTATTATACTCACCCCAAGATCTTTTTCTTTGAGTGAGGTTTGCAGTCTTTGGCCACCTAGACTATACTCTGTCTGCGGTCTTCTTTGCCCTTCCCGATATTCATGACTTTACATTTGGCAGGGTTAAATTCAAGGAGCCACTTACTGGACCAGGCTTGCAGCCTGTCCAGGTCTCTTTGTAGTCCTGCCTGATCCTCGATTGATTTGATTCTTCTCATTAACTTCACATCATCTGCAAATAGTGACACTTGAGTCTACCCTTCCGTTATGTCATTCACATATACCAAAAACAGTACAGGTCCTAGGACTGACCCTTGTGGAACTCCACTCGTCACAGGTGCCCACTCTGACATCTCGTCACGTACCATGACTCGTTGTTGCCTCCCTGTCAGATATTCTCTGATCCATTGCAGTGCTTTTCCTGTTACGTGTGCCTGATCCTCTAGCTTTTGCATTAATCTCTTGTGAGGAACTGTGTCGAACGCCTTCTTGCAGTCCAAAAAAATGCAGTCTATCCACCCCTCTCTCTCGTGTCTTACTTCTGTTACCTTGTCATAAAACTCCAGTAGGTTTGTGACACAGGATTTTCCTTCCCTGAAACCGTGCTGGTTGTCGTTTATAAGCTTGTGTCTTTCTAGGTGCTCCACCACTCTCCTCCTGATGATCTTCTCCATGACTTTGCATACTATACACGTCAGTGTGTGTGTGTGTGTGTGTGTGTGTGTGTGTGTGTGTGTGTGTGTGTGTGTGTGTGTTGCATATATATATATGTCGTGCCCAATATGTAAAACTTGCGATTTGGCTTTAAATAGCAACGCTCTTCTTGCCGAATAAGGCAAACGGAAATTTGTGTATGCAATAATTTCGGAAAAAAAATCGTTCTGAAACTAACGAAAAAAATATATTTCATTGTGTTTGTTTATTATTAAATTATTGTAAACTTATCTAAAATATATTTAGTTGGATTACGCTAAATTAAATTGAGCTTGTTATAATAAGGTTAGGTAAGTTTTCTAAGTTTTTTTTGGTACAAAATTATTTATTTTTACATTAACATGAATGAAAAAAAAATATATATTTAAACGTATAGAGAAAATTTTAGATGGGACTTTATTTTAAACGAGTTCTTGCTAATTGACCAGTTTTACCTATTCGGCACATTATATATATATAGCAAAATGATCACAGTGAAAACATAGTGAAATTCCAAGCGATTTCATGATTTCTTACATTATCCTAGATATGTAATGTGAGAAATCACAAAAATACTTAGATCCTCCAATTTTTTTACTGTGGTAATTTTGCATATTGTAATAGCACCTTTTTACTGTGATCTTTCTGCATATATATATATATATATATATATATATATATATATATATATATATATATATATATATATTATATATACTATATGTATATATACACGCGCGCGCACACAGATTTGCTCAGGTGAACATATATTCCAGATTGCAAAAACAAGTCATATCTAATACAATGTAAAATGGAATTTAATCACTGTGAACTGCAACCAAATCGCAAGTAATTTCGTAATCTCTATTACATTTTCAAGGAATAGTAAGAATGTGATCGAGAGATCACATAAGATCATAGGATTTAATTACTATTCACTGAGTTATACCGCACACGTTCAAATGTAGGTCTTCATTTGCTTTTAGCCGAGGAAAATAATTATTTACTTATCAAAGTAAAAATTCATATACAAGTGGGACCCGCTTTACAGTGCTTCTTTCGTTAATACAGCGGTTTTCAATTATACCCGTTCTTCATTTATTCAGACTTCCTACAATATATATATTCACCACTCACTGTAAGGACGAAAATATTTTAAGGTAAGTAATGTGTGTACTGTATGTGTATTTGTTAGGCCGAGCTCTATTGCTCAATATATGACAGTATAAACACATTATCAGGCTTTTATATGCATTTGAAAGTTAAAAAGAGGCTAAGTTTCACGTTACAGCGATTTTAGCTTCAGAGCAGAAGCGTGGAACCTACCTGCTGTGAGCTGGGCCAGCCTGTACATATTTCTTAGAATATTGTGATAACACCTGTTTACTGTGATCTTATTGCATATTTCTTAGAAAACACTATATTTACCAGAATTCAGATGCAATTATAGAGTCTAACTGGAGCTTCATTTAATTGTACATTATAGCTCTTCATTTAAATTATTTATATTGTTGCTGTCTAATATTTATAAATATATACAGTACGACAACTGTTGATTATTAATAAATGCAAACGCCGGCTCTGTTAACAAATGTAAACGACAGCTCTGTTAATAAATGTAAACTTCAAGAGTAATAAATTATAGATTTGTTAGATAAATATATATGGTAGCTCTGTTGGCTACGCGTACATTTGTAGTTATTTTATATACGAGTACATTTGTATGTATTTTATATACGAGTACATTTGTAGGTATTTTGGCTACGTGTACCTTCGTAATTATTTTGGAAATGAGTACATTTGTAGTTATTTTATAAACGAGTACATTTGTAGTTACTTTGGATATGAGTACATTTACAGTTATTTTATATATTAGTACATTTGTAGTTACTTTATATATTAGTACATTTGTAGTTATTTTGGATATTAGTTCAATACCAGTTTGTATATGTTGATGAAACTCGAAAATACAAACCCATAAAAAAATTGCAATACTTTGTCTGGTGAGAGTAAAGAGGGATGGGAGGTGTAAAGGTCAAGTGAGAGGGAAGGGAGGAGAAATAGAAGAAAGTGTGGATAACGTCGTGACTAAGTTTAAAGGTAAGGGGTGATGGAGGATGTCAACATTTGTAGCAAATGGCGAAGGTACGTAGCTGGGTGGTGGATGGTATGGTGGTAATTTATGTTGTATGGTGGTGTATGGTGGTGCTTTAGGGTGTATGTTATGGTGGTTTATGGTGTATGGTATGGTTGTATAGTGGTCAATTATGATATCGTAGTGATTTATGGCGTTGTATAGTGGTTGCTTATGGTATGGTGGTGGTTTATGGTGTATGGAATAGTGGTTTATAGAACTGTATGGTGATTTATGGTTTATTATTTATAGTAGTCGCTTATAGTATGGTGGTTTATGGTGTATGGTATTGTGGTTCATGGTGTTGTATGGTGGTGGTTTATGGTGTATGGTATTGTGGTTCATGGTGTTGTATGGTGGTGGTTTATGGTGTATGGTGGTGGTTTATAGTGTATGGTGGTGGTTTATAGTGGTGCATAGCAAGAGAGTGATTATGTTTTACCGCCCTGGTCCTACCCCGTCCGACTCCACACCTCCCCCAACAACCTTACTCCACACCTCCCTCAACAATCTTACTCCACACCTCCCTCAACAACCTTACTCCACACCTCCCTCAACAATCTTACTCCACACCTCCCTCAACAACCTTACTCCACACCTCCCTCAACAACCTTACTCCACACCTCCCTCAACAACCTTACTCCACTCCTCCCTCAACAACCTTACTCCACTCCTCCCTCATCAACCTTACTCCACTCCTCCCTCAACAACCTTACTCCACTCCTCCCTCAACAACCTTACTCCACTCCTCCCTCAACAACCTTACTCCACTCCTCCCTCAACAACCTTACTCCACTCCTCCCTCAACAACCTTACTCCACTCCTCCCTCAACAACCTTACTCCACTCCTCCCTCAACAACCTTACTCCACTCCTCCCTCAACAACCTTACTCCACACCTCCCTCAACAACCTTACTCCACACCTCCCTCAACAACCTTACTCCACTCCTCCCTCAACAACCTTACTCCACTCCTCCCTCAACAACCTTACTCCACTCCTCCCTCAACAACCTTACTCCACTCCTCCCTCAACAACCTTACTCCACTCCTCCCTCAACAACCTTACTCCACTCCTCCCTCAACAACCTTACTCCACTCCTCCCTCAACAACCTTAATCCACTCCTCCCTCAACAACCTTACTCCATCCTCCTCAACAACCTTACTCCACACCTCCCTCAACAACCTTACCCACACCTCCCTCAACAACCTTACTCCACGCCTCCCTCAACAACCTTACTCCACTCCTCCCTCAACAACCTTACTCCACTCCTCCCTCAACAACCTTACTCCACCTCCCTCAACAACCTTACTCCACTGCTCCCTCAACAACCTTACTCCACACCTCCCTCAACAACCTTACTCCACACCTCCCTCAACAACCTTACTCCACACCTCCCTCAACAACCTTACTCCACACCTCCCTCAACAACTTTACTCCACACCTCCCTCAACAACCTATCTTCATTTTCTACATAAATTTTCTTACGAGGTTCTTAACGTCAATTTCCCAGAACTTCTTGGAAAACTGAAAATGCAGTTTTATTTATGTTGAGAAAGGTTGAGTTAAGTTAGATTACGCTACATAAAACTGATTCTTTTTTTTTATAATCCATAAAAAATAGAAAATTGCGTCTGGCATGAAAAGGAGTCAAGCGTAACCAGGAAACGTTGAAATATGAACAATTATTACTAGGGTGTGAGAATGGGCTACCTTCATGCTTTGTCGTGATTTTCTAGTATTTTTTTTCTTTATAATTTCTTCCCACTTTGGTTCCTTCCACTCATTCTTTTCTCCTGGTCTCCCTTCACCTCTGTCACAGCCCGAGGCTGTGTGGTTAGTTGTGCCGCCTGAGTGCCTGGTTTATTGTGTAGCCGCAGCTCATCCTGTGAGCGGTAGCCCAAAAAACACGATTAAAGTGGTCACAATGGGTCTTTGTCAGACTCCTCTGAGCATTGTTACACCACTAAGAAGCAATATTAGTCACTCTGCATTTTACAATAACCTCATATACTTCCTGTACACAGTACAGTAAGGATTACAAACTAAAAAAAGATATTTATCAGTAATAAAAATAATAAAAAAATGGTCATAGGTGGATTGCAATCCCTGTAAAAACAGTTCATCTACTCGATGCAAAAATGTGGATACAGCCTCAATATTTCAGATAAATTATCATGATCGATGAGGTGTTTTGCCATATCCTGTAAGGTTTGTATGGAGGTGTCTCTGAAAGGTTGGATGCTTGGACACATTAAGCTTAATGTTCATAATGCTCCACTGTATAGCACTGTCCCTGTTCACACACTGCATTTTATGCCATTAATATCTTCATACAAACCGTATTGCCAGATACGTATAGCCTAGCCTTAGTCCAGCAGCAGCATCTTACAATCCACTGACATTGTTACTCTCTCCATATATACATGGCTAACTTGACACATTTCATAATGATGGATAATGGATCTGTTAGTTCCTATCTGTACTGTTCTCCTTTTTTCCAAGCTCTTTTGCTAGTTCCATTCTGACAATACTTCGTAAACTTCTGTTTGAAAAGCCAAAGTTATACACAACATTCTCTTTGATTTAATGCTTGTTTAACTAATTCATCAACTTCTGTTATGCCTCATGGAGACCTATGTTAGAAGGAATCCATTAAAGCTTAAGTGTAATCCCTTTCTTTATAATTTGTGTATATCTCTGCTCAGCTTCATGAACAAGCATGCTACATTCAAGTCTCAGGTTATTTAGAGCAAGTAATGAGGAAAGAGAGTCAGTTACACTGTGCGGGGTCGTAGTTTCTACAAGCTTGAGAGCAACATGTATGTTTGTAAAGTGGAAGCCCAGTTATTAATAATACAAATCTGTATTATAATAGAGTGAGTACTAACCCAGAGTACTCGCCTTCATGAGTCACTGAGGACATCTGATTAATGTCCACTATGGTGTTTTGTTGTGTATACTCACCCAATTGTGTTTGCCGAGTAGTACTGGCCCCGCCTCTTCGCTAGTCGTTACTCGGTCCACTCTCTCCCTGCTCTAAGAGCCTTATCGTACCTCTTCTTAAAGCTATGTATGGATCCTGCCTCCACTACTTCATTCTCCATATCGTTCCACTTAATGACTACTCTAAAGCTGAAGAAATACTCCTGACATCCCTATGACTCATCTGAGTTTTCAACTTCCAGTGGTGTCCCCTTGTTGCTGTGTCCCATCTCTCAAACATTCTGGCGCGTGCGTGGGTGCGTGTGTGTGTTTGTAGGGGAAGGTGAGTTGGGGTACGTGTGTGTATACGTGATTGTGAAATTACATATTTGTAGTTACCTATGAATCAATAGGAGCAGAGCAACGCTCGTGGTGTCTCGGCTTCAGCAACTAATTAATCATATAATTGTATCACAAAATTTCCAATGCTCCAAGCAGTTACTACCTCATCTGTTAACCCACTCCACTCTTCTTGCTCTCCATAGTGAATATACTAAAAAAAAAAAAACCTTTGCTTATTATTTTATGACCTCACAAGTGGTCATGTCTCATTTTTCTTCCCTTTCCTTACCTAGAGAGTTAGGTAAGATTCGTCAAGAAACAGGCCAAGTGTTTCTTGACGCTGGTCTTAGTCATGATGCCCCGCAGCTTGGAGCTTTTGGTCACTTAACCGAGACCTTCCACTGGCTTACCAGTTCACCCCCTTTAAAAATTAATGTTATAAATATAACGAGTACTTCTCCCTTACCTAGCCTGGCCATCTTTACTTTTCTAACTTCAACTGAGACTTTTTATTAGTACCTCTTTAGACCTTTTCTTTTTATAGTTCCTTATTTTTTTGAGGTGTGGGCACCACAAAACCGCTTCATATTTTTCCATCCATATATAAAAAAGATATCTTACAGTGTATCCTTATCATGTTACCATGGCAGTCTTTTATAAAAATTTTAATGACCATTGGATTTCTGTTTCAAGCTTCAAACTTCTTCATGTGGCCTGACTTAATTTTCTCCCAATTTCATTACACTGAATTTATTTATGTTAAATCCTATCGTCCGTCTTTATTTCCATTTGCTCAGCTTGTCCAAGACATCAATATTTTTTATGACACATCTTGCTGATGTATATTGCATCATCCGTAAACATTCACATACATTTCAATTTATTCTGTTATATAATTAAAAATATTACCGAGGCGAGTACAGATCCTTGTGGCACCCCATTCATGACGCCTCTCAAAGAGGATATTTTTTCCCTTATCGCTCTTCGTATTTTCCTCTCAAATTACAAAATCTTGGGTTCATTGTAACAGTCTAACTTTTATAAAGTCTTATAGTTAAACAAATTATTCTTTCACAGGAAAACTATCAAAATTGTTATTCTTATACTAACGTGAAGCGTTAACCCGTATGGTGTGGTTCATCCTGAGCAGTGATGCAGGCTCGATCCTTTGTCCGCTAATCCTGACACGGAAACGTAACTCTCGCAGCCAGCGTGTGAGTCGTGTGTGAGGAACGTGAGTCGTGTGTGAGGAACGTGAGTCGTGTGTGAGGAACGTGAGTCGTGTGTGAGGAACGTGAGTCGTGTGTGAGGAACGTGAGTCGTGTGTGAGGAACGTGAGTCGTGTGTGAGGAACGTGAGTCGTGTGAGGAACGTGAGTCGTGTGTGAGGAACGTGAGTCGTGTGTGAGGAACGTGAGTCGTGTGTGAGAGGAACGTGAGTCGTGTGAGGAACGTGAGTCGTGTTGAGGAACGTGAGTCGTGTGAGGAACGTGAGTCGTGTGAGGAACGTGAGTCGGGGTGAGGAACGTGAGTCGTGTGTGAGAGGAACGTGAGTCGTGTGAGAGAACGTGAGTCGTGTGTGAGGAACGTGAGTCGTGTGAGAACGTGAATCGTGTTTAGGAACGTGAGTCGTGTGTGAGGAACGTGAGTCGTGTGGAGGAACGTGAGTCGTGTGAGGAACGTAAGTCGTGTGTGAGGAACGTGAGTCGTGTGTGAGAGGAACGTGAGTCGTGTGTGTGAGGAACGTGAGTCGTGTGTGTGAGGAACGTGAGTCGTGTGTAGGAACGTGAGTCGTGTGAGAGGAACGTGAGTCGTGTGAAGGAACGTGAGTCGTGTGGAGAGAACGTGAGTCGTGTGTGGAGGAACGTGAGTCGTGTGTGAGGAACGTGAGTCGTGTGTGAGAACGTGAGTCGTGTGTGAGGAACGTGAGTCGTGTGAGGAACGTGAGTCGTGGATGAGGAACGTGAGTCGTGTGAGGAACGTGAGTCGTGTGTGAGGAACGTGAGTCGTGTGAGAGGAACGTGAGTCGTGTGGTGAGGAACGTGAGTCGTGTGTGAGGAACGTGGGTCGTGTGTGAGAGGAACGTGAGTCGTGTGTGAGGAACGTGAGTCGTGTGTGAGGAACGTGAGTCGTGTGTGAGAGGAACGTGAGTCGTGTGTGAGGAACGTGAGTCGTGTGTGAGGAACGTGAGTCGTGTGAGGAATGTGGGTAGGAACGTGAGTCGGGGTGAGGAACGTGAGTCGTGTGTGAGGAACGTGAGTCGTGTGTGAGAGGAACGTGAGTCGTGTGTGAGGAACGTGAGTCGTGTGTGAGGAACGTGAGTCGTGTGTGAGAGGAACGTGAGTCGTGTGTGAGGAACGTGAGTCGTGTGAGGAACGTGAGTCGTGTGAGAGGAACGTGAGTCGTGTGTGAGGAACGTGAGTCGGTGAGGAACGTGAGTCGTGTGTGAGAGGGAAAGTGAGTCGTGTGGAGGAACGTGAGTCGTGTGGAGGAACGTGTCGTGGGAAAGTCGTGTGAGGAACGTGAGTCGTGTCTGGGCGTGAGGAGTGAGCGTGAGAACAGTCGTGTGGGAAATACAGAGGAACGAGGGTCGTGTGTGAGTGAGCAACTTTCCTGTCTGTTACAGTAGCGAACAGATTTGATATACAAGAAGTTTCTACCTGAAAACTGTACACCCCAATGGAAGTAAGTCACTCTGTCTGACTTTTTTGGGTTATCCTGGGTTCTCTACACATATGCTGCTATGTATGATAATATACGTAACTGTATTTGTGTATACCTGAATAAACTTACTTACTTAGATTAGCTAAGTTTCTTGATCTAAAGGTGATATTTTCTTTTTTCACTTCTCTCCAATTACTTTTTCTGGTATTTTTTTATAAACCACCGAAACGGACCTAGTATTAAATTGCATTATCCTTGTCAAATTTTGTTTTAATAAACTGGCAGGATGTGCGCCATCCTCCCCCCCCCCTCTCTCTCTCTCTCTCACCAGGCATGGCGGAGAGGGTGAAGAAGGTGGTACCGGTGATGTAGTGGAAAGAGTGAGGGTGAGGGAAGGTGAGAGCAGGAGTAGGTAGGGTTAGGAGTAGAGTAAAAGTGGAAAGAATGACTGAGGGAATTGTGTGGGAAAAATGCAAGATGATGATGGAGAGGGAGATGAGGTGTCGTGTATAGGGAAAAAATGATACAGTAGTATACACGGTGAAGAATGTGATCGGTATAACGACGACGCCGTGTAAGGACGCTTGTATACACGTGTGTTAGAGACACAGGACGAGGGGCTAGAGTCCAATAACCTTATGATAATTATTCAGGAGTTTTCAGTCCTCACTAAGCCAATGAAGACTTTTTTTTTACTTAGTTTCATAATGAAAGGCTTTGTAGCCCAAAAATAAAGATTTGTCTAATGCATTAATTATAATATATCATGCAAGAGTATTATTATTATTGAGAAACGGTAAGCAGTAAGGGTCATAGACCTTCTTTATACAACATAAAATATTTACATAGGCTTTAAATTTAATCAAACTGGGGATAATTTAGTAAACAATGTTATTTTAAGACAATTTGCATTCATATTCTTGTATAAATAAGAATTATTAGTGTATAAAAAATATTTTCTCCAGCACATTGATATAAAAATCATACCATGGGTGGGGTAAGAACCCGCGATCAGAGTCTCAAAACTCCAGACCGACGCGGTCTGGAGTTTTGAGACTCTGATCGCGGGTTCTAACCCCACCCGTGGTATGGTTTGTTTGCAATCGTGTCATTACGATTTCGTGAGTCACTGTTATATGATGCAAAGAACATTATTTCACTGCACTACAATAAAACCTGATGTATAGAGTTAAAACTTCGGTAAAAATTTCTCACTTTGCAGACCTGGCTTAAAAAGCAAAGATACTTTCGTTAAATAAGCAGAACGAAGAATTTTGCTACGACAATATCAAGAAATTGACATACGAGGACTCAGACCTCCTCACGACTCGCAGTCCTCACTCACGACCCTCGCTCCTCACTTTAGAAACGACGTTCACTCCTCACACACGACTCTCACCTAACACACAACTTACATGACTCAGTAATTTACATGAAGAGGAACCACCTGCCTAAATTCAACACCTGCATTTGGGGATACAGTCAGGTGCTTGTGTATTCAGGGGAAGAGAACTTTCTCTTTCTCTCTCTATTATATATATAATGTCGTGCCGAATAGGTAAAACTTGCTATTTTGGCTTAAATAGCAACTCTCTTCTTACCGAATAAGGCAAGCGAATGTGTATACAATAATTTCGCAAAAATCATTCTGAACCTTACGAAAAAATATTTCATTGTGTTAGTTTATTATTAAACTATTGTAAATTTATCTAAAATATATTTAGCTGGATTAAGCTAAATTAAATTGCGCTTGTTATAATAAGGTTAGGTAAGTTTTCTAAGGTTGTTTTGGTACATAATTATTAATTTTTACATTAACATAAATGAAAAAGATATACGTATCTTTAAACGTATATGAGAAAATTTAGAAAGGACTTAATTTTAAACGAGTTCTTGCCCAATATGCCGAACTTGCCCGATAAGCATAATCCCCTTAAAAATTATATTTTTCCCCCAAAAATTATTTTTACGGATTGATAAATATACTATTTTTATTAACAATGATGTAAATAAAAAAAGTGGACCAAAGTTAAGTTAGAAACCACGCCTAACACAATTCTTTTTATCCGAATTCTACTATCATAGATCAGTGTAAATATATTTAATATTGTTTAAAACCAATGATATGTTTTTCATTATGTTCAGCTTGATTTTTGCAGATTTATGGCATAATCTTCTTATTCACTAAGTTTATTCGGCAGAGGAGACCCTTGCTTTGGAGGTCTAATTCACCGGCTTGGTTTATTCGGCACATGTATATATATTTGATTCCAATGTCATCTAGTGTTAATTACAATGAATTAAGTGTTTCAAATACGCTTAATATCATGAGTACATTGTCCGTCTACTATCAGTTACGCGTTTTTTGGTATGTGTGTTGAACGAGTTTGCTTTGCTTCCCCGGTGGTAAATAATTAACTCTCTCCTGTCTTAATTTTCTTCTTCATTATTTAGTAATCTTCTTGACCCAGTCTCCCTTAATTAACTTCTCCATTTTTCGCTACTTTCAGTGTCGCAAAATTTCATAAAATTAAAACCGGCGAATCCGTAATTTTTTAAATAAAATAATATGAAAGCAGCCAAAAAATAAATACAAAATATACGTTTTATTATCCTTAGCAATTTCCTAATTAATATTCTAATTAATATTATTTTTAAGCCAGTATACATGGAAATGAAGGAGAGAAGAGTGAAAAAAAAGGGCAGGGTACTCGAGTGAAAGCCGGCGTGCCAGGCATCATATAAAAACAAGGAAATAAAAAAAAACAAAAAGGCCACAATACCGTGACTTGAACAATACACAAATAACCTCTCTTCTATGTGCGGGTTATTTGTGTAAAAACAAGAGAGTCTGTATTGTGTCAACACCTCTAAGCCTTAAAGGTAATTACTAGTTATACCATTAATATACTCACCAATACTTGAATATCTAGGCCAAAACACTCAAAAATAATACCATTGTTCCGGAAGATCGTTAAAAACGTCAGTTCACTCGTATATACTATTCTTTGTTTTCCAGAATACGTACATGGCATCGTAATGACACGAATACCAACCCATTTTTTTATCTTCCAGATAACAATGACATGAGAAACACTGGGTTACTTAGACTGGATAGTTATCTAATCAATAAAAAGACGCATCCTTGTACCATTCAAGAGTGTGACCCCCAGTACCCAGTACTAGGTATCGAGAGGTCAAAAGATTTTAACTGAGTACTGATGTTAAGGTTTAGAGCATATAATAATAATTCATAATAATAATAATAATAATAATAATAATAATATTATTATTATTATTAATAATAAAAATATTAATACGAAAAATAATAATGAAACTATTTCTACCTAATACGTATTTTTTTCACGAAGAAGAAGAATGACATTTAAGTATACAAAAATAAAGCAGAGCATTTCGGGCCTTTTCTACAGAATTGAGAAAACAAAACTTGATCCGAACGAGTCACTTGCTCTTCCATTCAACCTACCATGGTTCGTACAGCTGCCCTTGTCACATTATTGGGGACAATTTTTCAGTCAAGTGATTTCTCTACCGTCATGGCTCTCGGGTACACATTTGGGTAAGGTTTTTCCCCTCCTCAAAACTTGGTATTCTATTGAATTCTGAATTCTCTACTCTCATACGCTTATGTGTAGGGATATATGTACTCACCTACTTGTGGTTGCAGGGGTCGAGTCATAGCTCCTGGCCCCGCCTCTTCACTGGCCGCTACTGGGTCACTCTCCCTGCACCATGAGCTTTATCATACCTCTTCTTATAACTATGAATGGATCCTGCCTCCACTACATTGCTTCCCAAACTATTCCACTTCCTGACTATGTGACTGAAGAAATACTTCCTACCAACCCTGTGATTCATCTGAGTCTTCAACTTCCAACTGTGTCCCCTTGTTGCTGTCCCATCTCTGGAACATCCTGTCTCTGTCCACCTTGTCAATTCCTCTCACTATTTTATATGTCGTTATCATGTCCCCCTATCTCTCCTGTCCTCCAGTGTCGTCAGGTCGATTTTCCTTAACCTCTCCTCGTAGGACATACCCCTTAGCTCCGGAACTAGTCTTGTTGCAAACCTTAGCACTTTCTCCAGTTTCTTTACGTGCTTGGCTAGGTGTGGGTTCCAAACTGGTGCTGCATACTCCAGTATGGGCCTAACGTACACAGTGTACAGGGTTCTGAATGATTCCTTATTAAGATGTCCGGAATGCTGTTCTTAGGTTTGCTAGGCACCCATATGCTGCAGCAGTTATCTGGTTGATGTGTGTGTGTACACTCACCTAGTTGTACTTACCTAGTTGTGGTTGCAGGGGTCGATTCACAGCTCCTGGCCCCGCCTCTTCACTGGCAGCTACTGGGTCACTCTCCCTGCGCCATGAGCTTTATCATACCTCTGCTTAAAGCTATGTATGGAGCCTGCCTCCACTACATCGCTTCCCAAACTATTCCACTTCCCGACCACTCTGTCACAGAAGAAATACTTCCTAACATCTCTATGATTCATCTGAGTCTTCAACTTCCAACTGTGTCCCCTTGTTGCTGTGTCCCATCTCTGGAACATTCTGTCTCTGTCCACTTTGTCAATTCCTCTCAGTATCTTATATGTGTGTGTGTGTGTGTGTGTGTGTGTGTGTGTGTGTGTGCATACTTTTTATGTAGTATGCATGTGTACATGACTACATATATATGTACACATGTTTAATATATATATACACACATGTTTGCACGAGTATGGTATGGGTTTATACATGTATACATGTGCGTATTTGTGTATGCTTAATTATATATAGGTATAAAATACCTATGTATATATAAGCATACAGTATAGAATACTATACCATTGTATAGAACAGTATATCATAGTATAATATAGTACAGCATAGTAAAATACACCATAATATAGTACAGCATAATATAGTATAAAATAATAGTATAGTATAGAATAATTAAGTAAACTGGCTAGTCATTTGAAGGTTATATATATATATATATATATATATATATATATATATATATATATATATATATATATATATATATATATATATAATATTTATTAACACATAGGCCGTTTCCCACCAAGGCAGGGTGGCCCGACAAAGTAGAACTTTCATCATCATTCACTCCATCACTGTCTTGCCAGAGGCATGCTTACACTACAGCTACAAAACTGCAACATTAACACCCCTCCTTCAGAATGCCGGCACTGTACTTCCCATTTCCAAGAATCAAGTCCGGCCTGCTGGTTTCCCTGAAACCCTTCATAAATGTTACCTTGCCTACACTCCAACAGCACGTCAAGTCCTAAAAACCATTTGTCTCCATTCGCTCCTAACACGCTCACGCATGCTTGCTGGAAGTCCAAGCCCCTCGTACACAAAGCCTCCTTTACCCCCTCCCTCCAACCTTTTCTAGGCCGACCCCTACCCCCGCCTTCCCTCCACTACAGATTTATACACTCGAAGTCATTCTATTTTGTTCCATCCTTTCTATATGTCCAAACCATCTCAATAACCCCTCCTCAGCTCTCTGGATAATAGTTTTGGTAATCCCACACCTCCTCCTAATCTCCAAACTACGGATTCTCTGCATTATATTCACACCACACATTGCCCTCAGACACGACATCTCCACTGCCTCCAGCCTTCTCCTTGTTGCAACATTAACTATTATATATATATATATATATATATATATATATATATATATATATATATATATATATTACACACACACACTAATGCACACACTAAACAGGAAGGTGCCCTTCAGTGCTGATTAGGGACCCACAGCCTCAGCGAGGAGTATAAACGAACCTTAAAAACACATGTATATCTCGACCTCCAACTGAGGTCCTCTTCGTTAGATATATGACCCTGAAGAGTCCCCACAAGAACGCACTGTCCCTGAAGTATCAATATTAATAACTAGTATCTACACCTTAGTCATGTTTTATAAATATTGAAGTCTCTAGAATACAAGTCCCATCATTCCCACACTTCCTCATACCGCACATGGTTGATTTTATTATCTCCCCTCACTGGTTCATATCCCACATGACTGATATTTCTATCATTCTCTCCACCCCTAACTTCCCTATACCCCACATGTATGATATTCCTATCATTCTCCCCACCCCTAACTTCCCTATACCCCACATGTATGATATTCCTATCATTCTCCCCCACCCCTAAGTTCCCTATACCCCACATGTATGATATTCCTATCATTCTCCCCCACCCCTAACTTCCCTATACCCTACATGGCTGATATTCAGATTCTCCCCCATCCCTCACTTATACCCCACATGGCTGATATTCGTATCATTCTCCCGCACTCCTCACTTCCTTACATTCCACATGGCTGATATTCCCATCATTCTCCGTGTCGGGTAATTACATTTTCAACAAATGAGGAACGAGGCTGCTGGTCACCGCCCCTGGGACAAACATTTAACCTATGTCACTTCACATTTTTCCTGAATTGCGGTAGGGAAATGGAAGGACAGGTAGGGGGTAGAGGGGGGAGGTGTTAGGACAGGTAGAGGGGAGGAGAGTGTAGGAGGTAGAGAGGGTTAGGCAGGAGAGAGGGTTAGACAGGAGAGAGGGAGGGTTAGAAGGGAGAGGGGAGGGGTTAGAAGAGGAGAGGGAGGAGGGGTTAGAAGAGGTAGAGGGGAGGGGTTAGAAGAGGTAGAGGGGAGGGGTTAAAGAGGTAGAGGGGGAGGGGTTAGAAGAGGTAGAGGGGGAGGGGTTAGAAGAGGTAGAGGGGGAGGGGTTAGAAGAGGTAGAGGGGGAGGGGTTAGAAGAGGTAGAGGGGGAGGGGTTAGAAGAGGTAGAGGGGAGGGGTTAAAGAGGTAGAGGAGGGTTAAAAAGGTAGAGGGGAGGGGTTAGAAGAGGTAGAGGGGGAGGAGTTAGAATAGATAGAGGGGGAGGGGTTAGAACAGGTAGTGGGAGAGAGGTTAGAACAGGTAGAGGGAAGAGTCTATAATAGGTGGGGAAGGTCATATCGGCACTTCTCTCGATTTTATAACTTCTCTTATGACAATTAAAAAATGATACTGAGTTCGTTGTTTGTGGTGGTGGTAGTAGTAACAGTAATAATAGGAAATAGTAGTAATAATAGCAGTAGTAATATTAATAAAGTAGTATTAATAGTAGTAGCAATAGCACTCTGACACCGTAGGTCACTCATAGTCATAGAAAAAAAATGTACAAAATAAAAACAAGGATAAAATTGGCAAACAAAAAGCAACAAAAATTAGCACTCAACACAAATAATTACTATCATACCAAGGTGGACAGGCACTGAGGACAGTGGAAATGTTCATTATCTGTCTGTATATGGGAATCCAATACGTTCGTCTTTCTTCTATAAGCACAAGAAAATAAATTGCGATGTTTCGACTACCTTTAAATTTCCGAGTACGAGATTTTGGGTAGTAACAGTATGTAGGTGGGTAGCGGTACGACAAATAATTTAATTAAACTTTAGTTTACTGTAACTAAAAGAGTAAACAAGGTTATTAGAGCAAAAGTTCTTCCACCAACTGAGCAAACAACAGACTAAGCTACAAGACGAGTGGCAGTGTACTCGGTCATAAGCATTGCCAACATATAGTGACACTGAATTATTCTGTCACAAAGGAGAAAAAAATGTGGTATTATACTCGACCACAAACAGGAATAACATTGCCACCACAACTAGTTGCACAAACAACTTGTGCTTCTTTATTAAACAATAAGAAAATAAAACAAGTGCTTTTTAGTCGACAGTAATAAAGGCTACCAGGCCTAGCTATCAGATTAGTGTATATGTCTAAGCCTCCACCAATCCTTGTTCTGAATGACTCCACACAATCCTTGCTCTGAATGACCCACACAATCCTTTGCTCTGAATGACTCCACACAATCCATGCTCTGAATGACATCACACAATAATTGCTCTGAATCACCCCACACAATCCATGCTCTGAATGACCCAAACAATCCTTGCTCTGAATGACCCACACAATCCATGCTCTGAATGACCTAAACAATCCTTGCTCTGAATGACCTACACAATCCTTGCTCTGAATGACCCACACAATCCTTGCTCTGAATGACCCACACAATCCTTGCTCTGAATGACTCACACAATCCTTGCTCTGAATGACCCACACAATCCTTGCTCTGAATGACCCACACAATCCATGCTCTGAATGACCCACACAATCCTTGCTCTGAATGACCCACACAATCCTTGCTCTGAATGACCCACACAATCCTTGCTCTGAATGACCCACACAATTCATGCTCTGAATGACCCACACAATCCATGCTCTGAATGACCCACACAATCCATGCTCTGAATGATTCACACAATCCATGCTCTGAATGACCCACACAATCCTTGCTCTGAATGACCCACACAATCCTTGCTCTGAATGACCCACACAATCCATGTTCTGAATGACCCACACAATCCATGTTCTGAATGACCCACACAATCCTTGCTCTGAATGACCCACACAATCCATGTTCTGAATGACCCACACAATCCTTGCTCTGAATGACCCACACGGGATTAGTGCTTCATATAAATAAAATAATCAACTACCAGAATAGTTGACAAGTAGTGACCAACAAGCAGTGAAACTATTAGAACTATCTTCAATAACCACGGTGATGTGGAAATAACCCTTAACATCACGATGACCGAGCGAGCAGGTGCAAATAAAGTCTCAGTTTGTTACACACAAACTAGATTACAATCAGAGGGAAGCAGTGCGCCTGGTAGTCCGTGGCACGAAGTGTTGATCACCATAGTGCCAGCACAGTCAAGTCAGGATGATTGCCCAGGGGAGTTCTTGATTGAATGTTGTGCTACTACCGTCACTCCTTATTACAGTGATCTCATCTTCCTGCCACCAGGGAGGGTTCTCTCTTCTTCCTGCCACCAGGGAGGGTCCTCTCATCTTCCTGCCACCAGGGAGGGTTCTCTCTTCTTCCTGCCACCAGGGAGGGTCCTCTCATCTTCCTGCCACCAGGGAGGGTTCTCTCATCTTCCTGCCACCAGGGAGGGTCCTCTCATCTTCCTGCCACCAGGGAGGGTCCTCTCATCTTCCTGCCACCAGGGAGGGTTCTATCATCTTCCTGCCACCAGGGAGGGTTCTCTCATCTTCCTGCCACCAGGGAGGTCCCTCTCATCTTCCTGCCACCAGGGAGGACCCTCTCATCTTCCTGACACCAGGGAGGACCCTCTCATCTTCCTGCCACCAGGGAGGACCCTATCATCTTCCTGCCACCAGGGAGGACCCTTCATCTTCCTGCCACCAGGAGGACCCTCTCATCTTCCTGCCACCAGGGAGGACCCTCTCATCTTCCTGCCACCAGGGAGGACCCTCTCATCTTCCTGCCACTAGGGAGGACCCTTCATCTTCCTGCCACCAGGGAGGACCCTTCATCTTCCTGCCACCAGGGAGGACCCTCTCATCTTCCTGCCACCAGGAGGACCCTCTCATCTTCCTGCCACCAGGAGGACCCTCTCATCTTCCTGCCACCAGGGAGGACCCTCTCATCTTCCTGCCACCAGGGAGGACCCTCTCATCTTCCTGCCACCAGGGAGGACCCTCTCATCTTCCTGCCACCAGGGAGGACCCTCTCATCTTCCTGCCACCAGGGAGGACCCTCTCATCTTCCTGCCACCAGGAAGGACCCTCTCATCTTCCTGCCACCAGGGAGGACCCTCTCATCTTCCTGACACCAGGGAGGACCCTCTCATCTTCCTGACACCAGGGAGGACCCTCTCATCTTCCTGACACCGCTCGTATCACTACAAGAAAAGGCATCTCTCAGCTACCTGGAACGCTGCATATTTCTCCCATCAGGAACACAATTTTCTGCAACCTGGAACTCATCTTTCTGCTGTCTGGAACACATTTTACAGAATGTGTGTATGAACTTTCCCTCAGTTGTGTCGTGGTGGTTTTGTGTTGGTCTGTCCTTCTAGGCACGTTTTTTTCTATATTTCTCTTACTGGAAAGATACGATTCATTTTTTTTATAACATGGTGTGCCTTGGTCCCGATAAGGGCTCTTAATTCAAGGAATTCGAGCTACGCCTCCCTTTCTCGGATCATAATCTGCTTGCCTCCTAGTCCACCTACGTTGTTTAACTAGAGTTCAGCGCTACCAAAACTGTAATAATATATTAGTGAATGTTTAACTGCCTCCCAGCATACATAAGGGGGATTACGAATACATCCCTGGCTGTCTTCAAGACGGCGCTGGACAGGCACCTAAAGTCAGTACCTGACCAGCCGGGCTGTGGTTCGTACGTCGATTTACGTGTGGCCAGCAGTAATAGCCTGGTTGATCATGCCCTGATCCACCTCGTGGCCTGGTCACGGACCGGGCCACGGGAGCGTTGACCCCCAGAAACCCCCTCCAGGCATACATGGTGATCATGTTAATTTCACGCAGCATAAAAGCATATTAGAACACAATAGACGTTACCTGCCAGGGATGACGACTTCTCCCAAGCATTTCACTTCTGGGATGTTTCAGAGGTACAACGGACGGTGTTCTACTGTAATTTGTGTTCAGCACAAAATATATATGATGGAATATCAAGGTGCAACGGACACTTTTCAATAGACCGAGAAAAATGCACATCTAGACTGAAATACAATGTAACGAAAAATGGACTGCGTTACCATCACCGTCGGAGGTCATCTTCAGCCTATATATATATATATATATATATATATATATATATATATATATATATATATATATATATATATATATATATGGCTGAAGATGACCTCCGACGGTGATGGTAACGCAGTCCATTTATATATATATATATATATATATATATATATATATATATATATATATATATATATATATATATATATATATTCATCAAGCATAGTTGTTGACTATCTTCTATTCTGATAATTACGTATTGATTTAAAACTGTATAATCTTTTACAGCAAATCAATGACATTCTCATTCTTCAACATCAGAAAAACTCAACCAGCCGAGACATCCTATTTCCAGAGTCTCATGCTTCCGTTGAATGGTATCCTTCAGACTCGTTGCTGAACTTCACTTTACAATATGACTAGTCTCTTTGTAACCTTTCAAGAGGTGAGGTGATGCTTCAAACCCAAGAAGTAATCCCTTCTCAACTTCGGAAAGGAAATGCAAATCCCGAGCGACATCCCTCTCAAACTTTGGGAAATTAGGGAGATACTTCAAATTCAGTGAAGTCCCTTTCACGTTCGGGAAGTCATGGCTATAATGGAAGGAACTATGTAGCCCCTTCCAAATCTGGGATGCACTGTCTCAGCTCAACTGACAGACTTCTCTCGCCATCACAGATCAAGATGCTATCAGCATCACGCAGGTTTTGGCAATCCACACACGAGGCTGACATACTTTCAATTTTCAGTCTAGAAGCTGCTGAGGTCTTAAGTCTTTTTCCTCTAGCACTGTTCAAGATCTTACGACACTTATACGACACAGACATGATAACCTCACACCGAAAAAAACAAAAGACATGACGGACACCAATTACACGCCACATAAGACAAAGACATGATACTGATAAGACGACAGACATGAGTAATACTGATGACTGGCAGGGATAACACAACACAGACTTAAATGACAGATAAGATGACAGACATAAGTGACACTTATAAGACACAAACATGGTAAATGACTGATAAGATATACATGAATGACACTCAATTTAAAACGACACAGACATGATGATTGGCCCTGATTACAGGACACAGATATAATGACTGACACTCGGGTTAACAGACACTATTGACACATGAGTTAAGACATGATGAACACTTAAGAGAGCTGTCACTCGCAACACTCTAGCAAGACACTTTGAGTGCTACACTTTCTGAGTGCCACACTCCGACACTTTCTGAGTGCCACACTCCGACACTTTCTGAGTGCCATACTCCGACACTTTCTGAGTGCCACACTCTCCGACACTTTCTGAGTGCCACACTCTCCGACACTTTCTGAGTGCCACACTCTCCGACACTTTCTGAGTGCCACACTCTCCGACACTTTCCGAGTGCCACACTTTACGACACTTTCTGAGTGCCACACACTCTCCGACACTTCCTGAGTGCCACACACTCTGCTTGCCTTGTCTACACTCCCACCGTACTTAGGCTTCGCATTAACACCAATTTCAACGTAGTTTTTCACTCTTAGTTTACTGCTTTTCTTTCTAATATAATTTTATTTAAGAGGGGCTAGAGTCTAGAACAGTGCACCGAGATCATTACTCACTCCAGGAAAGTGTTCAACTGAACAAACAGTACCAATAGGAGCCAATACATTGTCGTAACACTGCATAACTACGACTTACTCCACGTTCACCCCAGTTGGGGGAAGAGTCGGGCACTGGGGCACTGATGGGGGAGGGGGGTTAAGGCGAGACACCGTTTGTGGGGGGGAACGAGTTTAACCCGTGGCGGGGGTGAGAGAGACGACACTGTGGTAGTGGGAAGGTGCAAGCCGCCGGCACCTGGCTGCCACGGGGCCCGCACGCTGACTGCCTCCCTCTCCCTGCCTCACCCGGGCGGCGGCTGGTGGCGGAGGAGGCGGCGGTGGTGGTGATGCTGGTCACACACTCACGGCGGAGGCTTAGATGAGGGAGTAAAATGGCAAAGGCAGCAAGGGAACGGAGCCTAACAACACTAGAACCAGGCACTTGTTCTACATTCTGGGTACTACTATAGTCATACCCTCACGCAGACACCAGGAGAAACCAAGATAGAAGACATACACATACACACACCGGGGCCAGGAGCTATGAATCGACCCCTGCAACCACATGTAGGTTAGTACACACACACAGTGGCGGAGGCAACAAAACACACACCTTTGGAGGCCTAATCATAGACCTGGTCGCTGGGCGTTGACCCCCGAACCCACTCTAGGCAGACACCAGGCAACAAGCCAAGTGTCTATCAACAAGTTCCTTTGACTACTAATAATCAGGAACAGTCGTGTTAAGTGAAAACATTCCATATCTGACATATGATACACCTGTAATCGGCTTCGAGACTCTTCCTACTCTCGCATATCCATTAAAAACTTCATTAACGTTTACAGCACACACATTCTGCCACAATCTCTGCTGATGCCCCAGCTACTATAAAGTCTGTTCACAATTCCAAAAGGTGAAAACTCGGAATACGACTTTAAAAAGTATTCACTCAGCAGCAGCAGCACTATAAGTGACACAAACAGAAGCACGATGCACTACAAGTGACACAAACAGAAGCACGATGCCCAGCAAACAGGTGTCATGGGTCAGGCGAGTCTTCCTTACCATCAAGCGATTGAGAATTGTCATGGTGATAATTTCTCAAATAATCACGTCCTGTTGAATGCCGCAAACCTGCTGCTAGTCTGCAGGGCCCACCAAGCCTGAAACTGCGTGTCAGAAGTCAGTACAGATCACACTAGATACAACAGTGTCCACTTCAGCATCCGCTTATTCATTGTCTGGCCACGACAGTAGGAAAAAACTTTCAAACACATCACAGGTAAAAAAAATCTTGAGCCAAGTATAGCAACAGGTTAGGTTAAGTAAAATTTGTCAGGAAACAGGACAAGTGTTTCCTGACGCAGGTGAGTCATTCGTGGATCTTTATGACCAAATGTAAATACAAGAACAGCCCACTCTCTCACCACCAGTGATAACAGTGCAGATTTATACGTTTCTTGCTTATTTTCGGCCACCAGACGTGTCACCAATCTTTTTATAAATTTGTGTATTCGTTTCTAAATTATAGGTTTATGTAGCCTAAACAAACGTAACTTTTTAAACAATTATGTAAGTTTACAGATAACAAATATTTTTTAAGTTTTTAGGAAGAAAACAATATTTGTAAATTTACATGAAAATAATACATGCAAGTTCAAAGGAAGAAAATGTTTAAGTCTACAAAAGAGGCTGAAAAATTCCCGCTGGGAACCTCGTACAAAAATTAACGTAGTAAGATGGTAATAAATTGATGTCACAGTGAGTGTGAGAGTGTGGTAGTGAAGCAGCACCTGCTACGGCAGATTATTATTATAGTGACTGTTAAATGCTAAACCAGTAGGGGCACACAGCGCCAGGAAAATGGGAAGAAATGAGGTTTGACGAAGAAGGGTAGGGTAGCTGCAAATTCCTTGAATCAAGAGCCCTTTCCCTTGAAAGATGCTTCTGCGATATAGCTGACAGTCATTACAGGTTAGTACAAACTGGAAGCGTCCAGCAGACGGAGGATCAAGCCTCCACCACGTCTTGCACTGAATGACCCACATGAATTAAACAAGCTAACAATCAGGAGGAGAACAGCCAGGGTGGCACGATAAGCTTTATGGTAAATGTCTACATTTAGATTTAGTTAGGTTTATTTAGGCTAGTTTGTCCTCTAGCAATAAAAATTAACCAATCATAACATACCATAACGGCAATATATGAAATATAATGATAAATGCAATAAAAAAAGTTCTGACCTGCGAACACAGAACTGGGATCAACCGAGAACACTATCAAATTCAAAGTCAAATATTCACTGTTCAAAACTCTCGTTAAACAGTCACCAGTTTAACTGTCATGACGATATTGTTATAGTTTGTTGGTGAGAGGACTGACTGTATGAACACAACGTATGAGTAGTAACTCCATCACATTACATGTCCTATTCTTGATCATTCCCACACCCATACCCAGTTCATCCACCCACACCCATACCCAGTTCATCCACCTCATAACTTTAAGCAAGAACCGAATCATGCTCGAGGAAGCTGGTCAAGCTCATTACGGGAATCACTCACTGACGCCTCTCTAACTACCACTTACAGAGACACTAGTACCTGAGGTACAATCCTGGGTGGATGGTACCCGAGGTGCCATCCAGGGTGGATGGTACCCGAGGTGCCATCCAGGGTGGATGGTAAACAACACAACCACCCTGACCCACCAGACAACCCACAATACGGGAGACGAGGCTAACGGAGATGTGTAGTCAACAGGAAAATGAAGAAAGCAACAGGGAAAGGAAGGTGGCAACAGCTGAGATGAAGGAGGCAACAGATGAGGTGAAGTAGGCAACAGGTGGTAAAGAAGCAACAGTAAGGATATAGACAACAGGCTAAGGCAACAGGTGAAGTAGGCAACAGGTGGCAAAGAAGTAACTGTCATGCTATAGGCAACAGGCGAAGAAAAAAGCAACAGGTGGCAAAGAAGTAACTGCCATGCTATAGGCAACAGGCGAAGAAAAAAGCAACAGGTGGTAAAGAAGTAACCGTGAAGCTATAGGCAACAGGTGGTGGAGCAGGAGGCAAGAGGTGGTGGAGCAGGAGGCAACAGGTGGTGGAGCAGGAGGCAACAGGTGGTGGAGCAGGAGGCAACAGGTGGTGGAGCAGGAGGCAACAGGTGGTGGAGCAGGAGGCAACAGGTGGTGGAGCAGGAGGCAACAGGTGGTGGAGCAGGAGGCAACAGGTGGTGGAGCAGGAGGCAACAGGTAGTGGAGTGGGAAGGGGGGGTTAGGCAACAGGTAGTAGAGCAGTAGAGAAAAGGTGGAGCGGAGGGGGGGGACGAAGCAACAGGTGGAGGGGGGGGAAGGTGCCAGGTGGGGAAGCAGGAGAAAGAGTCAACAGGTGGTGGAGTGGGGGGAGGGAAGAAGGCAATAGGTGGAGCAAGGGTGAAGCCATAGGTGGTGGACCGGGGAGTTGAGATGCAATAGGTGGTGAAATTAGAAGCAGACTGAAGCAATAGGAAGTGGAATAAGCAGCAGGTGGTAAAACAAAGAGGCAGCAAGTGGTAAAACAAAGAGGCCGCAAGTGGTAGAATAAGAGGAAGTAGATAGTAGAACAAGGTGGTGGAACAAGAGGTAGTAGATGGTGGAACAAGATCCGGTAGATGGTGGAACAAGAGGCAGTAGATGGTGGAACAAGAGGCAATAGAACGTGGAACAAGAGGGAGTAGATGGTAGAAAAATAGGCAGTGGATGGTGGAACAAGAAGCAGCAGATGGCGGAACAAGAAGTAGCGGGTGGTAAAATAAAGAGGCAGCAGGTGACGCACCATAAAGAGGAAACACCCAGACAGACACATGAAAGACGCAACAAACCCCTTGAGTGATTAATACAAACTAACACCAGTGATGAGTGTAACACCAGTGATGAGTGTAACACAACACCAGTGATGAGTGTAACACAACACGTGATGAGTGTAACACCAGTGATGAGTGTAACACAACACGTGATGAGTGTAACACCAGTAATGAGTGTAACACCAGTGATGAGTGTAACACCAGTGATGAGTGTAACACCAGTGATGAGTGTAACACCAGTGATGAGTGTAACACCAGTGATGAGTGTAACAACACCAGTGATGAGTGAGTGTAACACAACATCAGTGATGAGTGTAACAACACCAGTGATGAGTGTAACAACACCAGTGATGAGTGAGTGTAACACAACATCAGTGATGAGTGTAACAACACCAGTGATGAGTGTAACAACACCAGTGATGAGTGTAACACCAGTGATGAGTGTAACACAACACCAGTGATGAGTGTAACACCAGTGATGAGTGCAACACCAGTGATGAGTGTAACACCAGTGATGAGTGTAACACCAGTGATGAGTGCAACACCAGTGATGAGTGTAACACCAGTGATGAGTGTAACACCAGTGATGAGTGTAACAACACCAGTGATGAGTGAGTGTAACACAACATCAGTGATGAGTGTAACAACACCAGTGATGAGTGTAACAACACCAGTGATGAGTGTAACAACACCAGTGATGAGTGAGTGTAACACAACATCAGTGATGAGTGTAACAACACCAGTGATGAGTGTAACAACACCAGTGATGAGTGTAACACCACCAGTGATGAGTGTAACACAACACCAGTGATGAGTGTAACACCACGAGTGATGAATGTAACACCACCATTGATGAGTGTAACAACACCCGAGATGAGTGTAACACAACACCCGTGATGAGTGTAACACAACACCCGTGATGAGTGTAACAACACCAGTGATGAGTGTAACAACACCAGTGATGAGTGTAACAACACCAGTGATGAGTGTAACAACACCAGTGATGAGTGTAACACCAGTGATGAGTTTAACACAACACCAGTGATGAGTTTAACACAACACAAGTGATGAGTGTAACACAACACCAGTGATGAGTTTAACACAACACCAGTGATGAGTGTAACACAACACCAGTGATGAGTGTAACACAACACCAGTGATGAGTGTAACACAACACCAGTGATGAGTTTAACACAACACCAGTGATGAGTGTAACACAACACCAGTGATGAGTGTAACACAACACCAGTGATGAGTGTAACACAACACCAGTGATAGTGCAACACAACACCAGTGATGAGTGTAACACAATACCAGTGATGAGTGTAACACAACACCAGTGATGAGTGTAACACAACACCAGTGATGAGTGTAACAACACCAGTGATGAGTGTAACAACACCAGTGATGAGTGTAACAACACCAGTGATGAGTGTAACACAACACCAGTGATGAGTGTAACAACACCAGTGATGAGTGTAACAACACCAGTGATGAGTGTAACACCAGTGATGAGTGTAACACAACTCCAGTGATGAGTGTAACAACACCAGTGATGAGTGTAACAACACCAGTGATGAGTGTAACAATACCAGTGATGAGTGTAACACCAGTGATGAGTGTAACAAAACACCAGTGATGAGTGTAACACAATACCAGATTTTATTGGGACAATGTTACACTCTGCACAGAACTTTAACAAGATCTACACGTATATTCTTGAACTGTAAAACCTTTGACAGAACACAGTCCAAGAGAAAGGGATAAAAGTTAAAGAAACTGGTTTACAACTTATCAGCTACTGGAAAAATGGGTTTACAACTCATCGGCTACTGGAAACACGGGTTTACAACTCATCGGCTACTGGAAACACGGGTTTACAACTCATCAGCTACTGGAAACAGGGTTTACAACTAATCAGCTACTGGAAACATGGGTTTACAACTCATCAGCTACTGGAAACATGGGTTTATAACTCATCAGCTACTGGAAACATGGGTTTACAACTCATCAGCTACTGGAAACATGGGTTTATAACTCCTCGGCTACTGGAAACAGGTCTCCAGCTTATCAACTACTGGAAACATGGGTTAAAGACTCAGAAACTGGTGGACATGATGGCCGCCGCAACACTGATGCTACTAGTAATAGCAGTCGGTGTTCAAGGCTACTAAATACAATGATCCGTCCTCTAAGGATTACTGGATACAGGCGATCGATACTCAGGCCTGTTAGAAAATCATTCAGAGGCAGGCGGCTTCTTCAAACCATGATCCTATATTAAAAACAGGGATTCAGAGTTAAGCAGCTACTGGAAACAGGGATTCAGAGTTAAGCAGCTACTGGAAACAGGGATTCAGAGTTAAGAAGCTACTGGAAACAGGGATTCAGAGTTAAGCAGCTACTTGAAACAGGGATTCAGAGTTAAGCAGCTACTGGAAACAGGGATTCAGAGTTAAGCAGCTACTGGAAACAGGGATTCAAAGGAAGGTAACAAAAGAACTGATGAAACTACTAAGTGAGTTTGATGTAACAAACGCAACGGTATTGTAAAATATATCTTCATAGGTGCTGAAAGAAGCATAACCACAAAACAGGGATCTATGGCTGAGTCCTAACTGGAAATAGTTATCAATAAGTAAGCAGTCACTGGAAACAGGAGGATGATTGTAGTGGTTTACTAGATGTAGACACCGAGCCAATCAGGACCCAATCTAGAGCTACTGACACCTTGAGGACTGTAATGATTAACGATATTGAAACTGTGGGCAACTGTTTCTCAAATATAACTGTTAGCTCGACCAACGTCAGCCACTGGAAGAGACAGAATTCTGTCATACATACTGAAGCGAGTTGCACGAGTAGACGTCAGTTTCAAAGAGCCTTTTTAGGTAGA
This sequence comes from Cherax destructor, assembly GCA_009830355.1. Lineage (NCBI taxonomy): Eukaryota > Metazoa > Arthropoda > Malacostraca > Decapoda > Parastacidae > Cherax > Cherax destructor. Next base: position 588,646 of record WNWK01000057.1, read on the forward strand.
AGCTCTTAGTAAGACACGAGGACAACGGTTCTCTCAGGGAAGAGCTTTATTAAGTCATGATTTGATACTGTGATTTTTTTTTCTGATACCTGTTGGTATAGTGCCCGTGCATCCAGTAGACATGAGCTCCGAAGCCTTGGCAGCCCTTATCTATGAGACTAAAGCCTTAGTTTGCTGGCGCTGAGATATATACAAAATAAATATATATAGTAATGACAGAACCTAGCATTGACGCGCAGTAAGCTTGTCACAGATGAACAATGGAATAATTTTCTGTGGCAATACAAAGTACTGTGGGCTTGTACAGTAGTTTGCTTATTTTACAAGATTATTATTGTTACTAACTGCTTAAATGTGATTTATAACTTAAAAATCTGACTTTCAAAGCACCAGCAAGTTCTACTGCCCCGCGCTTCAGCAAGATCGCTCTCCTACGTAAGAGATATAAGCAAGCTTGCTTCGTGTAACTAAACAAGCACCAGCTGCCGGTGATTAGTGCACCGTACAGAACACGTCCCAGCTGCCAATGATTGATATACCATGCAGGAGAACAAGCACCAGCTGCCAGTGACTGGTGTACCATTAACAGGCAGGTTATTGAGGTCCCAGTGTGTTAAGTGGTCGTAGAGGGAGTCTTGCCTGGTGAAGTATTAAAAGCGAGTCGCTGCTGGCTTTTGCAGGTGCTGTCACTGACGTCAAGGGGCGGAGCCAGGGTGAAAAAAGATGCCTTCACTAGCAACCCCTTCAAGGTGGTGCCTTCATGATGAAGGCTCTAGATCCAAGGTACTGGAGCTACCCTCCCCTCTACTTAAATCAAATCTATTCCTCACGGTCCTATGGATTTAACACTCACAGTGAACATAATAAATTTTGTAGCAACAGATGCTTAACCAGGAAAATCTCGTTCGACCATAAACAATGTTCTTAACACAATGTACGTGTAAGACACAGCAAGCAGCAACCAAGGTAAGAAAAGCTTTTCGATATATGAAGAAAAAGTCCTTAAAGCAGCACTGACCACATATGTAAGACGAGGTCTCAGCTCTCAACTCTAGTGAGGAGCTTCAGCTTTGAAGACAAACAGAAACTAAAGAAAATATAGATTTACCCTCCAGGTGGTCTTGGAAATGAAACTTAAAAGGCTGGAATGACTGAATGAACTCGCCATAAGGTCTCTGGAAAAACCGGAAACAAGATACAGGCTTACGAAATACGCTAGGAGATATATATATATGTCGTGCCGAATAGGTAAAATTTGTCAATTAGATAAAACTCATGGGCTGATGGACTACACATGGGCTGATGTACTCAGAGAGAGATAGCCGGCCCAGTATAAGGTTCCTGGGACATGATTCTTAATGTTTCGTGAGAGACACATCTGCCTCTCTACACGATTTTCAGTGCTGAGGGGCAAGCGAGAAGGTCTGGAGAAGAAAAAAATAGACTAAGAATAGATGATGGAAGAGTAGGTATGCACTTATGCGCACGCACATGCGTGCAGGTGCCTACTCGCTTGCTCCTGGCAATGCAGGATTCACATTTTTTTAATCATACTTATTCATAAAGCTGTGTATTGCGTCCAGCTTCACCATTTCCTCACGCATGTCAATGAACTTTCTGACCACCCTGAGGCAAAATAAATATTCTCTGATGTCCCTGTAGCTTATTTGCATCTGTAACTTCCATTGCTGCCTCTTTCCCCTTGATCCCCAACTTTCAAAAAATCTGTCCTGGTCAGCCGTATTAGGTCTTCCTGGTACCTACTCAGGTCATGATCATTATTCTCCAGGTCATTTCCCTTACCTTCAGGTCTCATCATTAGCCTCGTCTTACACTTATCTGTGGAAACAATTAGGATTTCCATCCCATTCACACTTAAGAAAACAATCAGGTCTTTCAACTCACACTTACCTTGGGAAACAATCTTGCATCCCACTCACACTTACCTTGGGATACAGATTGTCCATCCCACTAACACTTACCTTAGGAAACAATCTTGCAGCCCACTCACACTTACCTTGGGATACAGAGTTTCCATCCCACTAACACTTACCTTAGGAAACAATCTTGCATCCCACTCACACTTACCTTGGGAAACAATCTTGCAGCCCACTCACACTTACCTTGGGATACAGAGTTTCCATCCCACTAACACTTACCTTAGGAAACAATCTTGCATCCCACTCACACTTACCTTGGGAAACAATCTTGCAGCCCACTCACACTTACCTTGGGATACAGATTGTCCATCCCACTCACACTTACCTGGAAGGGCAAAAAAACAGAAATGTGTTAATGTTAAACGTCCAATGAAAATTATTTCAAATTGAATTACATGTACATAGATAACAAAAAGAAGGAATTAATTAGTGTATCTGTGGAGACTACGGAACACCAGAAGCGTCTTACGAGCGTAAACAAACCACGGAACGGGTGGAGTATGTTTGCAGTAGTGTTATTACGATTTGGTAACTCACGAGCGTGCTACATCACAACTGAATCACAGAGATAAACCTAACGAGATGTGGCCTAGTTCTGGACTGGGTGAAGTCTTGGACACGGTGCCCTAACAGTGATTGATCTATTGATCAAAAATCTAGGTAGGTACGGGGTGAGGAAACAGGCTTCAATGGTCCAAGGAATAAGTGAAAATCACAATACAAAGTGATAATGAGGAAGATTCGGTATGGGTAATGGATGCATGCAGAAGAGCCAATCAAGGCCACTAACACCTATATTATGCTTAATATTCACAAACGACCTACACGAGGAAACTATCTCCTATAGCTCTCATTCTACACGAGGAAACTATCTCCTATACCTCTCATTCTACACGAGGAAACTATCTCCTATACCACTCTTCGAAGAAGGCTTAAAGCTAATTAGAAATATTCAAAGAAAGAAAAACTTGGAAAGGCTACAAGAAGACTAAGAGCAGGTTACAGGAGTGTTCAATTAAGTGAATAATTCAGCAGAACGTCAACAAGTGTAAAGTCATGAGCGTCGGGGAAGGGAAAGGAAAAAAAAACAGTGGTTAAGAACAAACCTTAAGAAAAATAACTCCAAATACTGAGAAATCGGGTAATATGACACCGCCCAGCTTACTGGAAGCTCATATTAACTGCTTAACACTGGCAGCCAATGTGAGACTGGTAAATATTGAAATTGGATCCTTAAAAAAGATTTTTTTTTGGACACTGTACCCGACATATGTCAAAGCTATCAGGAGTTCCATGCATAAGTAGGAAGCCCACACCTGTTGAAGCATCCTTACCTGAAATCTACTTTTAATGGCTAGGGGGATCATCGTCCCAGCTTCATGATCTCAGCCCAGGCCTCCTGCTTGAAGACGGAGTCAGTCAGGCTGTTGTAACCCACAGCGTATATCTGATAAAAGACACCACATCCTGGGTGATCAGCAATAGTTTGAAGCAACAACTCAGCCAGTGTGCACAACCTCTGCTCATCTACTTTTCATCAGTGTGTGTGTGTGTGTGTGTGTGTGTGTGTGTGTGTGAGAGAGAGAGAGAGAGAGAGAGAGAGAGAGAGAGAGAGAGAGAGAGAGAGAGAGAGAGAGAGAGAGAGAGAGAGAGAGAAAAAAAAAGAGACCATATACCATACTCAATCTCAAAAAGGATTAGATTCAGAGCGTAGATTTGTAACCAGTGACTCCAGCATTCTCAAGTTGTAGATTTTTATATATCTTTCTTACTTGTACTCTAGGCAGTACAGATTAAAATATTTTAGACATTCCCAATAATCTGGGTTCTTAAACTGATTCAAGAAATATAAGGTAAAGGTAAAATATCCAGATCTGAAATTTCGCCTACCTTGAATTGGGTTGTTAGAATACAGAAATATTTTAATCTACACATTATAAGTTCCTGAAAGAGAATCATCAGTGACTCAGCATCTCTTGGTTTTAAGGATCTTATTTTAAAGTCTATTATTTTCCTTACAGTAGAGATAGCAACACTACTGTGTTCCTTGAATATAAGATCTGAGGTTACCTCCATATTCGGGAAGGATTCTGCTTGAGCTTTGCACTCTGGAGGCCTCTGTTTTCACCTTGCTGACGTACTCTGTAGGTCAGAAGGGTTTCAAAGGTAAATATCCATTCGTCCATTTTTCTAGTTATTTCTTTCCTATACATTTTTAAGCTTTGAAACATATTCAGATATATTTAAAGTTTTTCCCAAATCTGTGCACATTAAGTCATTTTGTTTGTCTTCAAAGAGTCGAGAGATAGGAACGTGCTGCTCTAAACCCGTGTTGTCATGAGTTGTTTAAATATTGTGATTTCCATACTATCAGTCTATAACTTTGTACTTTACTGCAACTTATCCTTAGTTTACAACGTTTGTTATGGTACGCAATACCCAGAGTCAAATGTTTAACGTTCCTTTACAACAATGTTTATATGTTTTTTATATATTTTAAGTTAGGACAGAGTAGGTTACTGACATATAAAAGCGGATTTTAACAGCATATCAGAAAAAAAAGGGAGGCAGCAAGATGTTTGGCCGCGAGAAGTCTCTCTAAAAGTGGATACTTTTCACGCGTGTTGTAGTGGGGACTGGTTTTTATATTTACTGCCACTTTTATGGAGTGGGTTATATCAGTGTGTTGTTTTAAGAGTCTGTGGGATGACGCTTGTGTCTCGAGTCCCTAGACTAATGCAAACAAGTGGTAAAGATACTAATTGCAACAGAGTCCTTTATTGGTACAACGTTTAATCCACGGGTGGGTTTTTTGAAGTACATAACATACATGATTGTAAATGGTATGGTGATGAAGACAAGCTATGAATATGGACATTTGTGTACATAACAGAACGAGCAACTTTAAGCGAACAACTTAAAAGAGTGCGGTGGCAAAGTGCAAAAAGTCATGTGCGTCGAAGTTTTAAGTTTCACTGAGGTACACCAAGCGGCCAACTGGCCTGTTAGGTTTTCTTTGTTCTAGATCATATGGCACTATAGGGGACTGCTTCAGTAGCATTATTGGGCGAAACGTCGCATGGTTCAAATACGTTGACGATGTGCTGGTCATCGTACCCAGGCAATTTAATTTACAGCATTTCTCTGAACAACTAAACCAAGTGGCACTACAGTTTGTTTCCCTTCTTAACTTACCAGGACATGTGTCCTCTTCATCAGCAGTACCATAACTCCCTCTTACTTAAATTACTGGCGTAGGTTAGGGCCACTGCTTCCACGACAATGATAAAATCAAGAGTAGATCCTTAGAATCGTCTACAATAAACCTTACAAATACTATCAGGCTAAACAGGGACTCTTTCACTTTATTAGCCTCTATAGTACAAATTGACGACTTGTTCTACAACAAAAGAAAATCTAACATGGTTTATTTATTACTTGCAAAAAAAAAAAATAATTGCAACAATTAACACTTGGCATTTTGATGTTAAATGATGGCAGAATATAAAAGTCAACTACTTTAAAAATATACCTTACAACATATCAAAAATACATCTTAAAATATATAAAATATATACTTTACAATATATAAAATATATACCTTACAACATATCAAAAAATGTCTTAATATATAAAAATATACCTTAAACATATAAAACGTGCTTATATTAATTACCCGCTCTTCTTTCAATAGTTTAACGTTAAATAATAAATATAACATAAAATAGTAAATATAGTGTAATTTATAATGACTTGGTTGAATCTGCATGTGACAAAGTTTAATAATGAAGGCAGCTGATTGGTCTTCCTTATCAGTGGGCACAAACTACTGCCAGAATGAGACTCCGAGTTACTTCCACTGGAACGAGACCACGAACTGCTGGAACAAGACTACGAACTGCTGGAACAAGACTACGAACTGCTGGAACAAGACCACGAACTGCTGGAACAAGACCACGAACTGCTGGAACAAGACCACGAACTGCTGGAACAAGACCACGAACTGCTGGAACAAGACCACGAACTGCTGGAACAAGACTACGAACTGCTGGAACAAGACTACGAACTGCTGGAACAAGACCACGAACTGCTGGAACAAGACCACGAACTGCTGGAACAAGACTACGAACTGCTGGAACAAGACTACGAACTGTTGGAACAAGACTACGAACTGCTGGAACAAGACCACGAACTGCTGGAACAAGACTACGAACTGCTGGAACAAGACTACGAACTGCTGGAACAAGACTACGAACTGCTGGAACAAGACTACGAACTGCTGGAACAAGACTACGAACTGCTGGAACAAGACCACGAACTGCTGGAACAAGACCACGAACTGCTGGAACAAGACCACGAACTGCTGGAACAAGACCACGAACTGCTGGAACAAGACTACGAACTGCTGGAACAAGACCACGAACTGCTGGAACAAGACTACGAACTGCTGGAACAAGACTACGAACTGCTGGAACAAGACCACGAACTGCTGGAACAAGACTACGAACTGCTGGAACAAGACTACGAACTGCTGGAACAAGACTACGAACTGCTGGAACAAGACCACGAACTGCTGGAACAAGACCACGAACTGCTGGAACAAGACTACGAACTGCTGGAACAAGACTACGAACTGCTGGAACAAGACTACGAACTGCTGGAACAAGACTACGAACTGCTGGAACAAGACCACGAACTGCTGGAACAAGACCACGAACTGCTGGAACAAGACTACGAACTGCTGGAACACGACTACGAACTGCTGGAACAAGACTACGAACTGCTGGAACAAGACTACGAACTGCTGGAACAAGACTACGAACTGCTGGAACACGACTACGAACTGCTGGAACAAGACTACGAACTGCTGGAACAAGACCACGAACTGCTGGAACAAGACCACGAACTACTGGAGCGAAATTCTAAACTGACGAAGCTACTTCCAACGAGTGTGTAACGAGGTTTTGACGTTAACTGTGCATAAGCATTCTCGTGTTTTGGTCCACTGTCTCCTTATTTACGTCAGAAAGCATAATCGATGCGTTCCAGCACACCTAAACTTGAAGGGATTTACATGGACGTAATATGCAACAGATCATTATAATGGTCATGTGTGATGATACTATCTTCTTACCTAGATGTACAGAATCATCGTCTACACTGCTCAACTATTTTACACTATAATCTAATCCTGGCGTCCCTTCTCACCTTCCAATATCTCTACTACCTTCCCCGCCTCTCACTCACCACCACCTCTCATTCCTCTCTCCACCACTCCCTCAATCACTCTCCGCTACCTTTCTCCTCTCACTCTCCACGTCTCCTGGGTGCCTGCCCTCTAGCCAAGTAAGGTAAACACAGAAGGGCGTACATGAAGGGTGTCAAGATTTTCCCTCATTTAAATGCATCAGCACGTCAGCAGGACTTCAAGGTGTCACTCCCTCCCATGTAGAAGAGACCAGTGGCCCCACCATAATCTTACCTTCCTACCACCTCCCTTCCTTCCTCCCACGTAAGGACCAAGAACTCTCTGACCAATCCTCATCCTCCAACCCTCCCACACAGCGACCATAGACTCCCTCACCACCCACCTCCCTCCTACTTAGGGACCATAAATCTTCCATATAACCACATAAACATATTAGGTGTTGATTAATGAGAGACAGTTGGAGCCAATAGCTGTTATAAGGAAATAGTGACTAATGATTTACACCTGCCTCGGTCATCACCGGTGGAACAAACACTACACAGCTTCAATATCAAATATAACAGGGAGGTTGGAAGCCAGAAATCAGCGAGGAAGGTTCTTAAAGAGTTGAGTGGAGGGGTCAGGAAGTATAGCTCCACCCCTGAAAACACAACTAGAATACCGGAAGGATGTTTTCGGAGTCAACGGGGCAGGTCCCCAGACCAGGCTTCCTGGTGGATCGAGGTCTGATAAACCAAGGCTCTTACTGCTGGCCTCGTGCAGTTCTACGTAGGAACAACAGCCCGGCTGGTCAAAAACTTACCCGAGGAACTTGTCAAGTTTCCTATTGACGATAGCCAGAGGTTTGTTTGTAATTTCCCTTATGCATGAAGGGAGGACGTTGATATGTAGGGAAAATTTATAGGCCTATAGCAGCTAGAACCACTAAATTTAAATCTAATATTTTTTTCCATGTCCCATTTTTCCCTAATCACATTCAACATTTTTCTTCTTCCCCTTATATTACCCTAAATCAATTCAATTCCCCAGCACATCCCCCCTCTTACCCCACATCACCTCTAGAAAGTTGCATCACATGACAAAGGGCGTAGATGACCCTCAGTAAGTGCGCCCACGCCCGCGCCCACGTCCAGGAGGAGGAAGCCCAAACAAGGACTGGAGGGCCTCGAGTGAAGGCCATCTGTAATTTTTTTTTTTTTGTGATTCACTGTGAATTAAGGAGTGGAGACGTAGAGAGGACAGAACATCCAGTGTGCACAACCTCTCCTGTCCCAGCCAGTGTGCACAACCTCTCCTGTCCCAGCCAGTGTACACAACCTCTCCTGTCCCAGCCAGTGTGCACAACCTCTCCAGTCCCAGCCAGTGTGCACAACCTCTCCTGTCCCAGCCAGTGTACACAACCTCTCCTGTCCCAGCCAGTGTGCACAACCTCTCCTGGCCCAGCCAGTGTACATAACCTCTCCTGTCCCAGCCAGTGTGCACAACCTCTCCTGTCCCAGCCAGTGTACACAACCTCTCCTGTCTCAGCCAGTGTACACAACCTCTCCTGTCCCAGCCAGTGTGCACAACCTCTCCTGTCCCAGCCAGTGTACACAACCTCTCCTGTCCCAGCCAGTGTGCACAACCTCTCCAGTCCCAGCCAGTGTGCACAACCTCTCCTGTCCCAGCCAGTGTACACAACCCTCCTGTCCCAGCCAGTGTGCACAACCTCTCCAGTCCCAGCCAGTGTGCACAACCTCTCCTGTCCCAGCCAGTGTACACAACCTCTCCTGTCCCAGCCAGTGTGCACAACCTCTCCTGGCCCAGCCAGTGTACATAACCTCTCCTGTCCCAGCCAGTGTGCACAACCTCTCCTGTCCCAGCCAGTGTACACAACCTCTCCTGTCTCAGCCAGTGTACACAACCTCTCCTGTCCCAGCCAGTGTGCACAACCTCTCCTGTCCCAGCCAGTGTACACAACCTCTCCTGTCCCAGCCAGTGTGCACAACCTCTCCAGTCCCAGCCAGTGTGCACAACCTCTCCTGTCCCAGCCAGTGTACACAACCTCTCCTGTCCCAGCCAGTGTACACAACCTCTCCTGTCCCACCCAGTGTACACAACCTCTCCTGTCCCAGCCAGTGTACATAACTTCTCCTGTCCCAGCCAGTGTACACCTCTCCTGTCCCAGCCAGTGTACACAACCTCTCCTAACCCATAACGTACACACACACACACAACATACACGCAGAAATATACGTTACATACCCACATCCATAATGTACACTTTCACAATCATACTACATACACTACGTACAGAGGCAACATACACCACATCGTCTATAACTGTATCCACACAGCATACAATCTACACTACCCACAGATCATTAACATTTCATTATACAAGGAGATAAAAACCGAACTAACTGCGGGGTTTACTTAACTTTATTAATGAGGGGAGGCGCAATAGAGGGAGAGAAAGAGAGAGAGCGAGAGAGAGAGAGAGCGAGAGCGAGAGCGAGAGAGAGAGAGAGAGAGAGAGAGAGAGAGAGAGAGAGAGAGAGAGAGAGAGAGAGAGAGAGAGAGAGAGAGACGTTCTGCTGGCGTACTGGTGTTCAGAGGTCTCTGGATGTTTCGCCCACGTATATTTGGTTGCAATTGTTGAAAAGGATTGTGTATTCACTTCCGGAGGGATGGTCCTGTGGGTGGTATACCTTACTGACGATGTCCTAAGTTCCATTTCGCGTTCTGTCTTTTCCCTTCTAATTTAATTACTTTGCACTTAATAGAACCGAATGCAAGCATTGATCCTTGGAGTACTCCACTAGTCTGCCGTGCCCACTAAAGATTCCTTAAATATGTGATGGCTAGACGAGGGATACATAATTGTACAAGGATCACTAGGAAGGCTCTTGTTTAGAATACAATAGCCTGCGAGGAAACTGATAGGATGGATAATGAGAACATTCAAGACAAGAGATGCCAAGCCAATGATGATCTTTTTTAAATCACTTGTTCTCTCTAGGCTAGAATACTGTTGTACATTAACATCTCCATTCAAGGCAGGTGAAATTGCAGATCTAGAGAATGTACAGAGAAACTTTACTGCACATATAAGTTCCATCAAACACCTTAACTACTGGGAACGCCTGGAAACCCTTGACTTGTACTCACTGGAGCGCAGGCGAGAGAGATACATCATAATCTACGCCTGGAAGATCTTGGAGGGATTGGTCCCTAATCTGCACACAAAAATCACTCCCTACGAAAGCAAAAGACTTGGGCCAGTGAAAAGTAGGGGCGCCACTGGTACACTTAGAGAAAACACAATAAGTGTCCGGGGCCCAAGACTGTTCAACAGCTTCCCACCAGACACAAGGGAAATTACCAATAGACCCCTGGTTGTCTTCAAGAGGGAGCTGGACATATACTTAAAGTCAGTGCCAGATCAGCCGGGTTGTGGTTCGTACGTTGGACTACGTGCGGCCAGCAGTAACGGCCTCGTTGATCAGGCCCTGATCCACCAGGAGGCCTGGTCATGGACCGGGCCGCGGAGGCGTTGATCCTAGGAATATCCTCCAGGTAGACTCCATATAGGTAGCCATCCTATTTACGCTGGTTACTTTGTCAACAGTATCTGTACCTCTTCCGGCATTCAGAGAAGCTGTCTTCTTGACTCGGTCATTATGCATAATATTTCTAACAAGAATCTTAGTCCAGATTTTTTTTTATTTCGATGCTTTGCCTTTCCCAGTACACAGTCAAATGTTCTAATTTTTAAAACGCATATTGGCTGACCTCACCCTAGATCCCTTCTCACCTTTTCTCCTGATCTGTCGTCTCGTATTCTATTCACCTGAGCTCTTTTCTGACATTAACATCACCTCACAATGACCGATTTTCTGGCCTCCTCGCCTTTTTTGTTTTAGTCGAGACTGACATGACCCGAAATTCGTCCGAAGTTTCTACCCAATCTGTGAGTTAGTTGTGAAATATTCCGGTCATGGTTTTAACTCCACAAGGTAATATAAATGAGCACTGGAGAAAGGCTTTAAGGGTACGTAGCTCAACGTGTCAAAGACAGGAATGAGAGTAGAATCACATGATAACTGTCCCTAAGAACACACAAACAATAACGTCAGCAGCAAATACAAAGTTGGAAAACATAATAACTGCCTTCAAGAACTATAATAAAAATATTTAAAAATGTTATTCACCACACGTATAAGACCAGTAACTAAGCAGTGTTCAGTTCCATGAAGTGCATTATTTTATATTAACGGAGAAACGCTAAACCCATCAGGGTCGTAGAACGTCTGGCGAATGGGAGGCTTCAGGGATATCCAGGTCTGAATGGAGGAAGGGAAAGGGAGCCTAAATTCCCTGGATGAAGAGCCTTTCACCAAGGCACCTTCCCTCCCTCCTTTGGAATGACAAACCAAGTAGAACTAGGCAAGATAAAGTTGAGAGGTTCACCACTAGGCTTTTATCTTAGCTGAGGAGGAGATGCTATTGAAGGATACTACCAACTAACTTGAAGGATACTACCAACTAACTTGAAGGATACTACCAACTAACTTGAAGGATACTACCAACTAACTTCATACACTGGGAAAACACACAATGAGTCTACATACTCTAATGATCACAGTGTATTGCAGCGCGTAAACAACAGAGAGTAAACAACACACACTGCTTGACATAAGAACTGATAAAGTCCCTAGTGTACAGAAACTCTTTAAAATAGAATGCTATAAAGCCGCATATTGTATCTTATTAACAAGGGAGGATCCAGAACGCGGAAACTCACGAGGAAGCTAAACCTCTACACTAGTGATAAACTACCCAAGTTATATCTTAACCCTCAAGAACTCACCTACGTAATTATATTTTCTTAATTACATAGAAACAAATACGCACACAAATCTTTATATCAGACAACACCCTCTATACAAACTCCTCTTAGCCAAGAAACACAGTGTAATGCTACATCCTCAACTTTCTGCAAGAAAAAACTTTCCTCTTACCTGAATGGAAATGAGGTATTTTACCTCAGTCACCCCCCCACACACACACGCCGGACAGAAGCTGTGAATCGACCCCTGCAACCACAAAAAGGTGAGTACAAATAGGAGAGTACACACAGTTCCCTCACACGCCCAAAATCCCCTCTAGATTTTTTTTTGGGGGATATGGCTCTTGGCTAAGCCCTCGTAAGACGGAAGGAATAGATGGGAAGAGAGAAGAAGGTGAGAGCAGAAGGGAAGAGCCTGAAGGAGAGAGCGAGAGAAAAGGAGAAAAACAAAGGAACATGGAACTGGAGATAAAAGAAATATAGAAACAGAGGAACATGGAACCGGAGATTAAAGAAAGTTAAGACACGTAGACAATTATGCGATATGCAGAACAGCCCTTTTTTTTTCTTGTCTAGTTTGTGGAGAACAGGTTGTAGAGTGTACGAGGAAGGAATTTTATGAGGGTGGAACTGCCAACCCGTCGTGTGTGATGCAAGAAGTTGCTGGACCAGACGCAAGATGACTGAACGACTGGTAAGGAGCGGGTAGGAATATTGGAAAAAGGATAATGGAATATACTGAAATACGGATAATGGTTTCCAGTTAAAGTGGGGGTTATAAAGTTTAGTGGCTCATCCACATAGTGTCCACCATTGACTGCATGTATACCATATACCATGTGCAGGTTGTGATAAGACTTATATCAGTGAATATCACAGCTAAAAGAGTCGAAGAAAGTATTAATTAACGGATACCGATGCGTTTGTTCTCTACACAGAAACACTTGAGAACCACAATATGACTCGCTAAATCATAATATTATGACTGCAAACAAATCAGGGAATGGGTGGGGCTTGAACCCATGGCGAGTCCTAAAACTTACAGGACAGTGCGTTAACCACTGGGTTGGCTGGCTCTAATAAGATTCATCCAACTAGGTATACACCATAGGGAGGTTGACACACTGACCTGCGAGTTTTAAGAACCATTAGCAACAGGTTCAAGCCCCACCCGTTCAGTGATTTATTCACCATATGAGCTTCCTATGACCTTCTAGGAAGCAAGACTTACCATCAAAGAAAGTGATCGTCGCAGACTATGTTTAGAATCCAGGGTAATAGCCACAACTAATAAAATTAATCAAAACTCAGGATCATTCTCACACTCCGAAGTTTAAGCGAGGTTTATTTTCCTAGTAGCTGATACTGCGATCACCTAACCTCACTGCGCTGATTATTCACACATGTCTTCCTGACCTCCTCTTACCTCAAGACCTCTCTCTCTCTCTAACCCCTATAAATAACCAAGTTTTGTTCTTCTCTGTGAATTAATAAAGTCCCTGATGGACGAAACGTCTTCACAATAAAATGCCATAAACCGCACTGTCTTATTTACATACACCTGGTATACTTTACTGCAGTATTACCACGAACTGCAAGATGGCAAGGCGAGACGTATGGGTGTTTTAACACCTGCTGCCCCACTGCACCTAAGACTAAACAGATACTGGTTATTAGCAGATTATTGTGGGTTGCATCTTGGGCAGTTAAGACATACTGACAAGTCTCCTTGAACTCACTGCCCTTGCTCACCTATCAGGCAACAAGTATCTGGGTGTTAGTTATCTGTTGTGTTAGGCATTCTAGAGAAGAAACGGAAGGAGCCAAATAAAAATAATCCACATTACTTGATTTTTTTGGGCTATCCTGGGTTAGCAACCCTAAGGATGGCAATGCCTCCTTCTCCCTCCTCTTCCTCTTCCCCTTTTGTCCTCATCCATGACGCAGGTCCCCACGATGAAGGGGTGTTGTCAGTGAGTCTGTCGCAGGTCCCCACGATGAAGGGGTGTTGTCAGTGAGGCTGACGCAAGGAAGGGGTGTTGTCAGTGAGTCTCCCACTGTAGAGCGGCACACCCACACCTGGTAGCTGTGTCGAGCTTGCTCCTGGCAACCAACAACCATCACATTACCTACTCAACCAACGGCAACCAAATGATCATCTGTTGCTTCGTCCCCTCTTATACTCCTTCCTTTTACATACTATCTTTACTCTGTTATAGTGCCCTTCTTTCTTGCCCATTTTCTCTACAACTCTGATTATCAAAACACCGCACATAAATTACCTCTGTATTAAGGAATTTAAATCGCAATAAAAAAAAGTAAGCAAAACAGACTGAAGAGTATAAAATAAAAAATTAAAGCATACACGCGAACAAACGTACACACATGTACCCAACACACACACACACACATATATGTACATACATACATACACAATAAGAACAAGCTGTTCAAGAGGCAGGAAACAGGTACACGAGGGCACAGTTGCAAATTTAAAACAGGTAAGTTAAAGGGATGTTAGTATTTCTTCAGCCTCAGAGCAGTCAGGAAGTGTAGTGACCTGAACAACAAAGTGATGCAGGCAGGAAACACACACACACACACACACACACACACACACACACACACACACACACACACACACACACACACATTTAAGAAAAGGTATGATAGGCTTTACAAAGCCAAGAGAGTGAGCTCAGTAGTCGGCCGTTCGAGAGGCAGAGCCAAGAGCATAGAGTACTACTGTAATCACTAACAGGTGAGTACAAATGAGCGCACACGTCAACTAACGTGGTTGAGTGGTCACAACAGTGGCCCTCAGCAGGGGGTTCAATAATTGGCCAGAAAAAAAAAACAGAGAGCAAGTGCTACTACTATTAGCAATTAAAAATGGTCTGAATACGGGATACCACGATCTCTGGTGGTGTAGTCACAAGTTATCACATACACACAAAAGTCAACACTCAGATGAAACAATGTTAGGAAACACTTGCATATCATTTTACTTTACTTTGGTTTATTCTCTTCCAGCTATAAATTTGAAAAAAAAAAATGCACAGTGAACCAAAAAATTTCCCCCTCGGCTGATCATACATGTTTTCCGTGGGCAACTAATAGCACAGTTTACATCAATTTTAAATTCACAGCTCATTGGAAATGCTGCCTTGGGTGTGCAGGTGCACGTGTTATGGTTCCCAGAATCATCATTAACGCAGACCTGCTCACACCACACCCCATAGCATGGAAAATAAATACTAAATGAATAACAACAGTTAAGAAACACAGAGGAAAGTGAAGTTGATAATGAAGTTAAGTAGTAGATGCCATCTTTCATGTTAACGAGACAGAAAAATACCAGCAATCATGAAAACGTGAAAAACCCTTCACATGTTTCTGTTTCACATGCAAAAACATACACACCTCAGAATAAAATCACTTTGATGATAAGAAGCTCTTGATGAGGCAAATATTCCAATCATGACAGGAAAGGGAGGGAGGGAGAGGCGGTGTGGGGAAATAGGGAAAGGGGTGAAGGTTGAGGCTGTGGCCCTGGGGGGACAGAGGCGTGATGTCATTACCTGTGGCCACAAGCACCCCCCGGAGGACCCCGGTCGACGACACCACCAGGCGGAGAATCACCGTCCTGGGAAATGTGGTAATGGGACAATCTTGCAGACAGCGTGTCGTGGAGAGCCACTCGTGGGGACGTGAAGGTACACGTGGTAACTGTACCAGAGGTATGAGGAAGTGCTGGTTTAAGAAGAGTTGTCAGACCCACAAAAAGTCTCTCTCCTCTCACCAGCTCTTTTATTCCCCTTCCTATAAAACCTTGGGTAGTTTCAAATTTAGGTTAGAAGGACCTGCCCAGTATGGGTCAACAGGAATACCGCCGTGTTCCTCCTTTCTTATATTCTTAAATACATAAGTGAGAGGGGTAGGCTTTGAGTGGGACTTGCACAGGAGTTAATAGGGTTATCAAAGCTTATTCCTTGGATAACACTGAAAATTGGTTGGGCAGTGTTCATCCTTATGTTCCACCTGGCTCTAGCATTAATATTTACTTGTGCTCTTCTCACCACTGCCACCACCTCTATCACTATAATAAATAAACGTTTCCTTAGTAAATATCTTGATTATAGAATACCCGTCTTTTACCTACTATTGACAAGTATTATAGAAAAAACACTTACGATAAAAGTTCGCCCTGTACCAACTGTGTTTCTACCAAGCTCCTGATTCTGAAGTTAGTTGATAAGCAAGACACATGTACAACACTTTGATGCTGGGGAGGGAGGGTGGTGATGCTGGGGCAAGGAGGGTGGTGATGCTGGGGTAAGGAGGGTGGTGATGATGGGGCAAGGAGGGTGGTGATGCTAGGGTAGGGAGGGTTGTGATGCTGGGGTAAGGAGGGTGGTGATGCTGGGGTAAGGAGGGTGGTGATGCTGGGGCAAGGAGGGTGGTGATGCTAGGGTAGGGAGGGTTGTGATGCTGGGGTAAGGAGGGTGGTGATGCTGGGGTAAGGAGGGTGGTGATGATGGGGTAAGGAGGGTGGTGATGATGGGGTAGGGAGGGTGGTGATGATGGGGTAAGGAGGGTGGTGATGCTGGGGCAAGGAGGGTGGTGATGCTGGGGTAGGGAGGGTGGTGATGCTAGGGTAGGGAGGGTGGCGATGCTGGGGAAAGGAGGGTGGTGATGCTAGGGTAGGGAGGGTGGTGATGCTGGGGTAAGGAGGGTGGTGATGATGGGGTAAGGAGGGTGGTGATGATGGGGTAAGGAGGGTGGTGATGATGGGGTAAGGAGGGTGGTGATGCTGGGGTAGGGAGGGTGGTGATCCTGGGGAGGGAGGGTGGTGATGCTGGGGTAGAGAGTGGTGATGCAGGGGCAGGAGAGGTGGTAATGCAGGGGCAGGGAGGGTGGTGATGCTGGGGCAGGGAGGGTGGTGATGCTAGGAAGGGTGGTGATGCTGGGGTAGGGTGAGTGGTGATGCAGGGGCAGAGAAGGTGGTGATGCAGGGGCAGGGAAGGTGATGAAGAGGCAGGGAACGTGGTGATGCTGGGTTAGGGAACGTGGTGATGCTGGGGTAGGAAGGGTGATGATGATGAGGTAGGGAGGGTGATAATGCTGGGGCAGGGAGGGTGATGCTGGGGCAAGGAAGGTGGTGATGCTGGGGCAGGGAAGGTGGTGATGCTGGGGTAGGGAAGGTGGTGATGCTGGGGTAGGGAGTGTGGTGATGCTGGGGCAGGGAGGATGGTGATGCTGGAGCATGGAACGTGGAGATGCTGGTGCAGGGTGGTGATGCTGAGGCAGGGATGGTGATGCTGAGGCAGGGAGGGTGGTGATGCTGGGTCAGAAAGGGTGGTGATGCTGGGGCCGGGAGGATGGTGATGCTGGGGCAGGGGGGGTGGTGATGCTGGGGCAGGGAGGGTGGTGATGCTGGGAACGAGAAGGTAGTGATGCTGGGCAGGGAGGGTGGTGATGCTGGGGCAGGGAGGGTGGTGATGCTGGGAAGGGTGGTGATGCTGGGAGGAGTGGTGATGCTGGGGCAGGGAGGGTGGTGATGCTGGGAAGGAAGGTAGTGATGCTGGGCAGGGAGGGTGGTGATGCTGGGGCAGGGAAGGTAGTGATGCTGGTCAGGGAGGGTGGTGATGCTGGGGCTGGGAGGGTGGTGATGCTGGGGAAGGAAGGTGTGAGCTGGGCAGGGAGGGTGGTGATGCTGGGGCAGGGATGGTGGTGATGCTGGGAAGGAGGGTGGTGATGCTCGGGCAGGGAGGTGGTGATGCTGGCAGGAGTGGTGATGCTGGGCAGGGAGGGTGGTGATGCTGGGCAGGAGGGTGGTGATGCTGGGGCTGGGAGGGTGGTGATGATGGGGCAGGGAAGGTAGTGATGCTGGGCAGCGAGGGTGGTGATGCTAGGGAAGGGAGGGTGGTGATGCTGGGGCAGGGAAGGCGGTGATGCTGGGGTAGGATGGTGATGTTGAGGAAGGGTGGTGATGCTCGGGAATGGAGAGTGGTGATGCTGGGGCTGGGAGGGTGGTGATGCTTGGGCAGGGAGGGTGGTGATACCGGGACTGGGAGGGTGGTGATACTGGGGCAGGGAGGGTGGTGATACTGGGGCAGGGAGGGTGGTGATACTGGGGCAGGGAGGGTGGTGATACTGGGGCAGGGAAGGTGGTGTTGAGGAGAGAAGGTGGTGATACTGGGGCAGGGAGGGTGGTGATGCTGGGGCAGGGAGGGTGGTGATACTGGGGCAGGAAGGGTGGTGATACTGGGGCAGGAAGGGTGGTGATGCTGGGGAAGGCAAGTTGGTGATGCTGGGGCAGGGAGGGTGGTGATGCTGGGAACGAGAAGGTAGTGATGCTGGGCAGGGAGGGTGGTGATGGTGGGGCTGGGAGGGTGGTGATGGTGGGGCAGGGTAGGTAGTGATGCTGGGCAGGGAGGGTGGTGATGCTGGGGCAGGGAGGGTGGTGATACTGGAAAAGGGAGGGTGTGATGCGGGGAGGGTGGTGATCTGGGGCAGGGAGGGTGGTGATGCTGGGGCAGGGAGGGTGGTGATGCTGGGGCAGGGAGGGTGGTGATGCTGGGGCAGGGAGGGTGGTGATACTGGGGCAGGGAGGGTGGTGATACTGGGGCAGGGAGGGTGGTGATACTGGGGCAGGGAGGGTGGTGATACTGGGGCAGGAGGGTGGTGATACTGGGGCAGGGAGGGTGGTGATACTGGGGCAGGGAGGGTGGTGATACTGGGGCAGGGAGGGTGGTGATACTGGGGCAGGGAGGGTGGTGATGCTGGGGCTGGGAGGGTGGTGATGCTGGGGCCGGGAGGGTGGTGATGCTGGGGCAGGGAGGGTGGTGATGCTGGGGAAGGCAAGTTGGTGATGCTGGGGCAGGAGGGTGGTGATGCTGGGAACGAGAAGGTAGTGATGCTGGGCAGGGAGGGTGGTGATGGTGGGGCTGGGAGGGTGGTGATGGTGGGGCTGGTAGGGTGGTGATGCCCGGGCAGGGAGGGTGGTGATACTGGACAGGGTGGTGATGCTGGGGTTGGGAGGGTGGTGATGCTGGGGCAGGGAAGGTAGTGATACTGGACAGGGAGGGTGGTGATGCTGGGGAAGGGAGGGTGGTGATGCTGGGGCAGGGAAGGTGGTGATGCTGGGGTAGGATGGTGATGCTGAGGGAGGGTGGTGATGCTGGGGCTGGGAGGGTGGTGATGCTTGGGCAGGGAAGGTAGTGATGCTGGGCACGGAGGGTGGTGATGCTGGGGAAGGGATGGTGGTGATGCTCGGGCTGGGAGGGTGGTGATGCTGGGGCAGGGAAGGTAGTGATGCTGGGCAGGGAGGGTGGTGATGCTGGGAAGGGAGGGTGGTGATGCTGGGAAGGGAGGGTGGTGATGCTGGGGCAGGGAAGGTGGTGATGTTGGGGTAGGGAGGATGGTGATGTTGGGGTAGGGAGGATGGTGATGCTGAGGAATGGAGGGTGGTGATGCTGAGGAAGGGAGGGTGGTGATGCTGAGGAAGGGAGGGTGGTGATGCTGAGGAAGGGAGGGTGGTGATGCTAGGGCCGGGAGTGTGGTGATGCTGGGGCAGAGAGGGTGGTGAAGCTGGGGCATGGATACAGGGGATATTGAAGATGCTATGTAATTCCTTGACCAGATGAAGAAGCAAAGAAGGAAAAGGAAAAAAAAAAGAGGCAAGAGAACATGGGCGCTGAAGGGAAGGAAGGTGGAGGTACGTGATGGTGAAGGGAAGGAAGGTGGAGGTACGTGATGGTGAAGGGAAGGAAGGTGGAGGTACGTGATGGTGAAGGGAAGGAAGGTGAAGGTACGTGATGGTGAAGGGAAGGAAGGTGGAGGTTACGTGATGGTGAAGGGAAGGAAGATGGAGGTTACGTGATAGTGAAGGGAAGGAAGGTGGAGGTTACGTGATGGTGAAGGGAAGGAAGGTGAAGGTACGTGATGGTGAAGGGAAGGAAGGTGGAGGTACGTGATGGATAAGGGAAGGAAGGTGAAGGTACGTGATGGTGAAGGGAAGGAAGGTGGAGGTTACGTGATGGTGAAGGGAAGGAAGGTGGAGGTTACGTGATGGTGAAGGGAAGGAAGGTGAAGGTACGTGATGGTGAAGGGAAGGAAGGTGGAGGTTACGTGATGGTGAAGGGAAGGAAGATGGAGGTTACGTGATAGTGAAGGGAAGGAAGGTGGAGGTTACGTGATGGTGAAGGGAAGGAAGGTGAAGGTACGTGATGGTGAAGGGAAGGAAGGTGGAGGTTACGTGATGGTGAAGGGAAGGAAGGTGGAGGTAAGTGATGGTGAAGGGGAAAGAGAGGAAGGGGCGGAGAGACGGAGGTGGTAAAGAGAATAAGTGGCTTTGACGGGGTAAGGGAAGAATAAGTGGGTTTGACAGGGTAAGAGAGAAGGATAGAGGGAGAAAGATAGAACAGAGGCACAAAGGAGATGCAACACACGCACAATTTTATTTACAGTGAAATTTATACAGTATTAATGATGAAACTGCGTACACGTTCTACAAGTGAAAATCCCTTACCCTACATCAGATCAGTTTAAGCCTGACAAAGAACCCATAAGATATTTCATAGAATATGCCGCTGAAGTGGACAGTTTGTGAACAAATTCCAAATAGCTACATAGTATTAGAATGTTACTTATTCTACTCGTATTACTTGATTATTGTATCGCAAGATGAGAGCACTTCAACCTAACATAATAAATCCAACAGCACTTAGCACAATACCTCCAGCAGCATCTAACATAATACCTCCACCAGCACCTAGCACAATACCTCCAGCAGCATCTAACATAATACCTCCACCAGCACCTAGCACAATACCTCCACCAGCATCTAACATAATACCTCCACCAGCACCTAGCACAATACCTCCACCAGCATCTAACATAATACCTCCACCAGCACCTAGCACAATACCTCCAGCAGCATCTAACATAATACCTCCACCAGCACCTAGCACAATACCTCCACCAGCACCTACACAATACCTCCACCAGCACCTAACACAATACCTCCACCAGCACCTAGCACAATACCTCCACCAGCACCTAGCACAATACCTCCACCAGCACCTAACATAATACCTCCACCAGCACCTAATATAATACCTCCACCAGCATCTAGCACAATACCTCCACCAGCACCTAACATAATACCTCCACCAGCACCTAACATAATACCTCCACCAGAACCTAACAATACCTCCACCAGCACCTAGCATAATACCTCTACCAGCACCTAACATAATACCTCCACCAGCACCTAATATAATACCTCCACCAGCACCTAACACAATACCTCCCCCAGCACCTAGCATAATACCTCCACCAGCACCTAACATAATACCTCCACCAGCACCTAATAAAATACCTCCACCAGCACCTAGCACAATACCTCCACCAGCACCTAACATAATACCTACACCAGCACCTAGCATAATACCTCCACCAGCACCTAACACAACACCTCCACCAGCACCTAATATAATACCTCCACCAGCACCTAGCACAATACCTCCACCAGCACTAGAAAATACCTCCACCAGCACCTAGCACAATACCTCCACCAGCACCTAACATAATACCTACACCAGCACCTAGCACAATACCTCCACCAGCACCTAACATAATACCTACACCAGCACCTAGCACAATACCTCCACCAGCACCTAGCACAATACCTCCACCAGCACCTAGCACAATACCTCCACCAGCACCTAACACAATACCTCCACCAGCACCTAACACAATACCTCCACCAGCACCTAGCACAATACCTCCACCAGCACCTAACACAATACCTCCACCAGCACCTAACATAATACCTACACCAGCACCTAGCACAATACCTCCACCAGCACCTAACACAATACCTCCACCAGCACCTAACACAATACCTCCACCAGCACCTAACACAATACCTCCACCAGCACCTAGCACAATACCTCCACCAGCACCTAACACAATACCTCCACCAGCACCTAACACAATACCTCCACCAGCACCTACACAATACCTCCACCAGCACCTAACACAATACCTCCACCAGCACCTAACACAATACCTCCACCAGCACCTAACACAATACCTCCACCAGCACCTAACACAATACCTCCACCAGCACCTAAACACAATACCTCCACCAGCACCTAACACAATACCTCCACCAGCACCTAACACAATACCTCCACCAGCACCTACACAATACCTCCACCAGCACCTAACACAATACCTCCACCAGCACCTAACAAATACCTACACCAGCACCTAGCACAATACCTCCACCAGCACCTAACACAATACCTCCACCAGCACCTAGCACAATACCTCCACCAGCACCTAACACAATACCTCCACCAGCACCTAACACAATACCTCCACCAGCACCTAACACAATACCTCCACCAGCACCTAGCACAATACCTCCACCAGCACCTAACACAATACCTCCACCAGCACCTAGCACAATACCTCCACCAGCACCTAACACAATACCTCCACCAGCACCTAACACAATACCTCCACCAGCACCTACACAATACCTCCACCAGCACCTAGCACAATACCTCCACCAGCACCTAACACAATACCTCCACCAGCACCTACACAATACCTCCACCAGCACCTAACACAATACCTCCACCAGCACCTAGCACAATACCTCCACCAGCACCTAGCACAATACCTCCACCAGCACCTAGCACAATACCTCCACCAGCACCTAGCACAATACCTCCACCAGCACCTAACACAATACCTCCACCAGCACCTAACACAATACCTCCACCAGCACCTAGCACAATACCTCCACCAGCACCTAACACAATACTCCACCAGCACCTAACACAATACCTCCACCAGCACCTAGCACAATACCTCCACCAGCACCTAACACAATACCTCCACCAGCACCTAACACAATACCTCCACCAGCACCTAGCACAATACCTCCACCAGCACCTAACACAATACCTCCACCAGCACCTAACACAATACCTCCACCAGCACCTAGCACAATACCTCCACCAGCACCTAACACAATACCTCCACCAGCACCTAGCACAATACCTCCACCAGCACCTAACACAATACCTCCACCAGCACCTAACACAATACCTCCACCAGCACCTAACACAATACCTCCACCAGCACCTAACACAATACCTCCACCAGCACCTAACACAATACCTCCACCAGCACCTAACACAATACCTCCACCAGCACCTAGCACAATACCTCCACCAGCACCTAGCACAATACCTCCACCAGCACCTAACACAATACCTCCCCTACCTCCATCTTCTCAAATTCCTCTACCTACAATCACTATTTGTAATACCTATTTATGAACTATATCACTTAAAATAATAAAAAGAGACAAAAATATTTTTCAAACACACACATAAATGGATTTATAAAAACAATACGCTAAAAACGCCATTAATGGTTTACGTCGTAAAAACAACGTTAAACTTCGTAAAGACAAAAAAAATATTTACTATCAGTAAAATAATTAATTTTAAACTTTGTATGTCTAAACAATAATAACCTTCATGTGAAGCGCAAAACTCGCAAGGGCCATACAGCGCCTGGGAATTGGGAGGTAATCAGTTTTGATCCGAGGAAGCGAAGAAGGTCTGGTAGGTCCACGTGCTTGCATCAGGAGCTCTCCACTAGCATCTGAACCAGCCGTCTGTGACACCACCCTTCATGCTGGTGAAGGGCTCTTGATCCAAGTAACTGGAGCTAATATCTCTTAGATCAAACTTAATTATCTCCGGTACCCCAAGTGTTATATGACCCTGCATTTTAAGCGCTTGTGTAATAATAATAATACTTATAAAATAATACTTAAACAATACCCAATATGAATCATAATAAAAATGATAATCTATTAATAGCAATAATAATAATAATAAAAATAATAATAACAACAGTATGAATCATAAAAATAATCTAGTAAATAATAATAATAATAATAATAATAAGGAGAATAAGAAGAATACCACTACCACTACTACTACTACTACCACTACTACTACCACTACTACTACTACTACTACTACTACTACGACTCAACCATTGTTATAATGGTGTCAGTCTTGACACAACAGTTTACATACATGTCATAACGTATTTGTTTTGCGTCTAGTTTAACAATTTGTTCTTCAAATATAACAGTTCCTCAAAGCTGGTACATTTATCAAGCCTCTGGTCTAAAGAGCAGCTTGTCAGCTTTAATATTCCAATTTTAATTAAGAGGGAACCATTTGAGCGGACGGAGGATCGAACCTCAACCATCAAAGTGGCTTTACTTACACGTTAAGTACATAAAAGAATTTTTAGACCCAAAAAAGGGAGTGAGAGAAGGGAGGAAGAGAAGTGGTAGTTGTGAAGGAAGAAGATAAGGAGGAGAACGAAGGGAACAAGACAATGAGAAGAGTAAGACGACAAAAACAGGGAGAAGACGAAGACAAACACAAAGAAGTAGAAAAAAAGCAGAATCAGCAGAAACAGAAGCAGAAGAAGCATCATCAGCAACAGAAGGAGCAGCAGCAGCCACCGAAGCAGTAACAGCAGCAACAGGAGCAAGAACAGAAGTAATAGCAGCAACAGAAGTAGCGTCAGCAGCAGTAACAACAGAAGCAGAAACAGCAGCTAATGTGACTACCTTTCGGCACGATATACATCAATGTTTTGCAACATATCCTGTACTTAATAAAGCCTGTTGTACTTGATAAGCCTATTATACCTGATAAAGCCTGTTGCAACTGATAAACCCTGCTGTACTTGATAAAGCCTCTTTTAAGCCAACCCAGGACAACCCAAGGAAGTCAATCAGTACAGCATATTTCCGTTACCCTCGCACCTTTTCCCCAGGATGCAGCACACAACAGACTATACCTCCTAGTTATCTATTTACAGATAGATGACCAAGAGCAGCAGCAGGTAGAAAGTCATTTACACATACACCCTGAATCGCTCAGGTCCTTCCGGTAATTAGCCGCGTAATTAACCAGCAGATGCAAAATGTTAAAGACTTACTCATATGGTTAGTGTGATGGTTGAGGTGTTGCATCCATATGAGACAAGAGGCTAAATTACATAGTAAAATCGGTATTTATTTACACATGTTGTATCGTTGTATTTTTATATCGTAAGAGTCTGTTGAGCTCTTATTTATTGCTGTATAGTTGAAGATATAGTTTAGTCAGTTTGATACTGTGAGCACTGAGCTCCCACCTGCCCCGTCCTGTGCTACTGATACTGTGAGCACTGAGCTCCCACCTGCCCCGTCCTGTCCTACTGATACTGTGAGCACTGAGCTCCCACCTGCCCCGTCCTGTCCTACTGATACTGTGAGCACTGAGCTCCCACCTGCCCCGTCCTGTCCTACTGATACTGTGAGCACTGAGCTCCCACCTGCCCTGTTCTGTGCTACTGATACTGTGAGCACTGAGCTACCACCTGCCCTGTCCTTGCTACTGATACTGTGAGCACTGAGCTCCACCTGCCCTCGTCTGTGCTACTGATACTGTGAGCACTGAGCTCCACCTGCCCTGTTCTGTGCTACTGATACTGTGAGCACTGAGCTCCACCTGCCCGTCCTGTGCTACTGATCTGTGACACTGAGCTCCACCTGCCCTGTTCTGTGCTACTGATACTATGAGCACTGAGCTCCCACCTGCCCCGTTCTGTGCTACTGATACTGTGAGCACTGAGCTCCCACCTGCCCCGTCCTGTGATACTGATACTGTGAGCACTGAGCTGTCACCTGCCTCGTCCTGTGCTACTGATACTGTGAACACTGAGCTGCCACCTGCCTCGGCCTGTGCTACTGATACTGTGAGCACTGAGCTGTCACCTGCCTCGTCCTTTGCTACTGATACTGTGAACACTGAGCTGTCACCTGCCTCGGCCTGTGCTACTGATACTGTGAACACTGAGCTACCACCTGCCCCGGCCTGTGCTACTGATACTGTGAGCACTGAGCTGTCACCTGCCTCGCCTGTGCTACTGATACTGTGAGCACTGAGCTACCACCTGCCCCGGCCTGTGCTACTGATACTGTGAGCACTGAGCTGTCACCTGCCTCGGCCTGTGCTACTGATACTGTGAACACTGAGCTACCACCTGCCTCGGCCTGTGCTACTGATACTGTGAACACTGAGCTACCACCTGCCTCGGCCTGTGCTACTGATACTGTGAGCACTGAGCTACCACCTGCCTCGGCCTGTGCTACTGATACTGTGAGCACTGAGCTCCCACCTGCCTCGTCCTGTGCTACTATGTTGTGGAACATTGCAGGATTTCTTCTTTAAGTTGACCACTATGGCGACTGCCGCCTACCTTGTCTTCTCCAGTCATTAATAGCAATCTTTCTATTCCTCCTCCATAGTTTCATCTTCTTACTCCTACTCTGGCCTTTTTCCTCTTTCTACTACCCTAGCCTGCCTACGGCTTCACTATTCTTCCTAATCCTCCTTACTATTCCTATTGATCCAGCTTTCTTACACTCTTGCTCCTCTTCTTTCTCTAGTTCGCCTTTCCCTTTCTACTCCATCAGTCTTTCTACTCTCTCTCTCTCTCTATCCTCCCTTACTCCTACAGCATCCCACTTTTACTCCATCAGCCTACACGTTCTTGTACTTATTCCTCCATCTTGTTGTTCCTCCAGCCTTCCCCTTGTTACTCCTCTCCATCCTCCCTCTTATTGCTCCTCCATCCTCCCTCTTGTTGCTCCTCCATCCTCCCTCTTGTTGCTCCTCCATCCTCCCTCTTGTTGCTCCTCCATCCTCCCTCTTGTTGCTCCTTCATCTTCCCTCTTGTTGCTCCTTCATCTTCCCTCTTGTTGCTCCTCCATCCTCCCTCTTGTTGCTCCTCCATCCTCCCTCTTTTTGCTCCTTCATCTTCCCTCTTGTTGCTCCTTCATCTTCCCTCTTGTTGCTCCTTCATCTTCCCTCTTGTTGCTCCTTCATCTTCCCTCTTGTTGCTCCTTCCTCTTCCCTCTTGTTGCTCCTTCCTCTTCCCTCTTGTTGCTCCTTCATCTTCCCTCTTGTTGCTCCTTCATCTTCCCTCTTGTTGCTCCTTCCTCTTCCCTCTTGTTGCTCCTTCCTCTTCCCTCTTGTTGCTCCTCCATCCTCCCTCTTGTTTCTCCTTCATCTTCCCTCTTGTTGCTCCTCCATCCTCCCTCTTGTTTCTCCTTCATCTTCCCTCTTGTTGCTCCTCCATCCTCCCTCTTGTTGCTCCTTCATCTTCCCTTTATCTTCACAACTTCTAATTTTCCAGATTTATGAGCGTGTCACTTGTTCTACCTTTAACCTTTGGTTTCGGCCTTCCCCTCCCCTTACCTGTGGCGTATGTGTTTCACCTTCCCTTAACCTTTCCTCGCCACTCTACCCTTTTCCTAAGGGCTTTCTCCCTTTCACTTTCCCCTCCTCTAGTTCCCGCTTTCTCAACCTTTGCCCTATTTTCCCCTTCTCGGTGTTTTACAATTTTCATCGTTCTTGTGTGTTCTGTTTTCCTCAATTCCACTATCCACATTGCACGACTCTTAACACGTACTCTCTCTCTTTCTCTCTCTTTTTTTCTCTCTCTCTCTTCTCGCTAACTCTACTAAGAATCAATCCTCTATGTCAAAATCAAATCAACCCTCTATGCCCAATCAACTCTCTACGTGCATTATATTCTCCATGTCATGGCAAAAGAGCGGCGTCTTATTTTGACAGGTCAAAGAAAAAACAGAAAAGCATAAGTCTTTATCAACCGTTTCACATGAAGGAAATTTCATTAAGTTACATAGAAAACATGTAAACTGCTCTTTAACTTTGTTATATTTAATATATTTTCCTTTGATAACCTCTGTAGGCACAAATTTGGCATGGCCATGGGTTCACCTCCCAGTGCAGCAATACAGAGAACTATTGAATATACGAGAGTGAGCGTTTCTCTAGCATAATCTCCTGAACGTCACCTGGCTATGATACACAGACGTGATAGTCAATGCACCTAAATCTCTCAATCTTGGAGACCAAAGACTCGGATTCAACAGTATGGAACTCAGAATACAGTCAGGCTTGAGGAAGAGAGGTTTCTTTCCTCTCCCTCCATGTTCTACTACTAAAAAATATCAAAATAATCGAATTCACTGTCTACAAAAACCCACCGATAAGGATAAACTCATCGATTTCTTTTCTAATCATGACCTAAAAACCAAGCATAGTGGTGTCCTGATCTGGTTTGTCCTCACAACCTCGATGGTTTTCGCCAGTCATTACCTAGAGGAGTAATGTTGCTATACTTCCACAACTTTGCTAGACTAAAGTCCCTCAGCATATTACTGCAGACTGAAGGCACAACCTTATCTTGGAAACTCCCAGGAACACTGAAGTGGACAAACTCGTGATTCTTGTCCCCGGTAACACTGCCACTACTGTTCCAACTATCTTACATGAAGGTAAAATTTACGTGGCTATAATTTCATAGAAAACCATGCAGGACAAAACCAGACCTAGTATCTACAGTACATCTAGCAACAAGGCTGGAGTCGTAGAACACATTAAGGTGTGTAATGCGTAGGGACAACACCCCACCTCTTATGGTCTTCGACAAAACCCA
The DNA here is from genome assembly GCA_009830355.1 of Cherax destructor. Lineage (NCBI taxonomy): Eukaryota > Metazoa > Arthropoda > Malacostraca > Decapoda > Parastacidae > Cherax > Cherax destructor. The sequence continues at coordinate 617,258 of WNWK01000057.1, forward strand.
ACTCATATTACATGAAAGTGATATAAACAATTTAAAATTTATGAAAGCCCCCTTGATCAAAACCTATGATACTACTAAGCAAAACCATGGTACACTCATATTTACAAATTCTCGTCTACCAGCATGTGATCTCACCTATGCAGCACCATAAATTTTACCTGACCAGACGAACTATACGAGTATTTTACATGTTTTTTCATGAAGCTTCCCTCAACTGAAACGACGTTATAATAACAACCTTCACTTTCGTATCTTTTTCATCTGCACGTCACATTATATCCACAACTGTTATATTTTAATGAGAGGAAAACGTTAAGCCTTTAGAGGTCATAAAGGGCACTTTGAATAGGAAGCAGTCAAATTCGATCCAAGCAAGGGAAAGATAATTCCACTTCCTTGCACCAAGAGCCCCTCACCTGTATCAAGGCAAAATGTAAAATAATATTATACCATTTAGAGACTAAAAGTGACAAAATAGCATCTACACTCATCATTAAATATACCAACCTTCTTCTAAGTAGGATACTCGACTGTTGAAATCATGAAGACAATCAGAGAAGTCTGTCTCCATTTACCACACGGAAACAAAATTCGGGAATAACCCATGTAGCACTGTGCGCAAAGCGCCCACCCATGCAAACACTCCCACGAATCTTGCCCAATATACAGTACCTTTTGATATATTTATACCTTTGATGAGTTTCGAATGACTACTCCCGGAGCCAGGCCATGGGCCTGGCTCGGATGGTGCTGGAGGCCCGCTACCCTACATATCCATCACAGCCTGGCTGATCTGGCACCTGAAGATACGTGACCAGTTTTCCCTTGAAGACTTCTACACTTGTTCCAGCAGTATTTCTGATATCTTCCGCTAAGATGTTGAATAATCTGGGGCCACGAATGTTGATACAGTGTTCCCTTATTGTGCCCACTGCACCCCTGCTTTTCACTGGGTTTATTTTGCATTTCCTTCCATATCTCTCGCTCCAGTATGTTGTTATGGCAGTGTGCAGGTTTGGGACAAGGCTCTCGAGTACCTTCCAGGTATATATTACCATGTCTCTCTCCTCCGCTCCAGTCTGTACATAGTTAAGACTTTAAATGTTCCCAGTAATTTAAATGCTTTACTGGCTCTATGCGGACTGTATACGACCTCTGTATTTGTTCCAGCTCTGATATTCTCCTGCCTGAACGGGGTCGTCAACAATGAACAACATTCTAAATGAGGGAGCACTAGCGATTAAAGAAGTGTCACCATTGGCATTATTTCCCTTGATTTCAAAGTTCTCATTATCAAGTCCGTCATCCTCTTGGCTGTAGTGGTCTTTGTCGAGTGTTCTTTGAAAGAAAGGTCAGCTGACATAATTATTCCAAAGTCTTCCACGTGTTCCTATCGTTCTATTTGACGATCCTCTTGAGTTTTATATACAGTATTCCTTTTGCGTTCTTCAATCAACATTGGAAATTTGAAGCCGATCGAATAAGGCTTTCTCGAGTAATAACCGAAAACGTGTGAAAAAAAAACGAAAATGTTGCTGAGGATGTTCCGAAAAATAGGAATTGCTCCTCTAGTTAAATTTAAAAATGCCACTTTTCTGTTCTCTTTTACATTCTATTTAAAATTCTCAACAACCCTGTAAGAAAAAAATATTTGATTTAGATTAAAAAAACAATTTGATGAAATTAAAAAAAAAAAAAATCAGCACCAACACAAAATAAATACAAAAACATTTCCAATTAAGGTCCACCAGCATTTAGGATTTGAAGCCGATACGAAGAGGCATGCTCTGGTTATTACATAAGAAACAGTTTACTTAATGAAACTAGCAAACGAAGTTCAGTATCAACAAATTTGCGAGCACGTAAACGAAACTTAAATTTATTTAACGTGACTTAACGAGAATAAAAAATCGCCCTATTTTACACACCAAAAATGGTCAAATCTACACTTACACACTTTAATTCCACTCCAAGGCTGACCAATTAGGAGGCACCTTTCTTGATCGCTGGAAGGTACTCCACTGGTGCTTTTGGAAGCCATGTAAGCCATTCCAGGATGCTGGAAATGGGTTCAAGAAGTGTTCCAGAAATCTGGTCCTCGTACCGTTCACAAGCGCTGAAAATCTGAAGCCGATTGGATGAGGCGTTCTCGAGGTATGAGCAAAATTAAATCGAAAAGTTGTATAAAAAAGTTTAGGCAACCTCTCAAAGGTTTCCCTTCGGGGATAAATAATAATAATAGTAATAATAATAATAGTAATAATAATAATAGTAATAATAATAATAGTCCCCATTTTCTTCCCTTTCTCCACTGTCTCATCAATCTTTAGTAACACTCCGTTACTGCCATATTATGATATTTTAGTTCCATAAAGTCCATGATTACTTTATAAAAAGTAATTATATATTAATAGCATCATTACTTTTTACTTATTATTATTCTTAAATTGCAGGAACTGTGTCTGGGTGTATGTTTTGCTATTAAAAATCCTGTTGTTGCCGCTTCTGCCATTGCTACTAATCTTACACTTAAGTTTTATTGCTGCTCTTGCTATCATTGCTATGACAATGCCGTTAGTTTCTTTACTGCTTCTGTTGCTACTGTTGCTTCTGTTCGTATTTCCGCAGTTCTTCTTGTTAATACTTCTGCTGCTGTTGTTCCTGCGGCAAATGCTGCTGCTCCTGCTGCTGCTGCTGCTCCTTCTGCTGCTTCTTCTAAGTATCGTTTCAGCTAACCGACCTAACTACACCATTACAAAAACTGCAGCTGCTTTCCAGTTTACAAAAAAATATATAACAAAATCCTAATACGACCTACACTAAATTAATTAACATTCATAATACACATATCAAATCTTATATTTTTTAATTAATTTATTCATCCGAGTGCTGGAGGTAAATTTTTTTTAACTTTCTTACAGACAGGACAAATTAATTAATAAAAATTCAGGCTAAAAAAAAAAAATTATGCAAGAGTTGTGATATATTTTATGAAGGGGAATAAAATTTTAGATTAAAGAACAATGAAACATTTTATACAGAAGCAATGAAACATTTCATGAAGGAAATGTGAAACATGAAGGAAATGTGAAACATGAAGGAAATGTTAAACATTTCATGAAGGAAATGTGAAACATGAAGGAAATGTGAAACATTTCATGAAGGAAATGTGAAACATGAACAATGAAACATGAATGAACAATGAAACATGAATGAACAATGAAACATGAATGAACACTGAAACATAAATGAACAATGAAACATGAATGATCAATGAAACATTAATGAACAATGACACATGACGGAACAATGAAACATGAATGAACAATGAAACATTAATGAACAATGACACATGACGGAACAATGAAACATGAATGAACAATGAAAATGAATGAACAATGAAACATGAATGAACAATGAAACATGAATGAACAATGAAACATGAATGAACAATGAAACATGAATGAACAATGAAACATGAATGAACAATGAAACATGAATGAACAATGAAACATGAATGAACAATGAAACATGAATGAACAATGAAACATGAATGAACAATGAAACATGAATGAACAATGAAACGTGAAGGAACAATGAAACATGAATGAACAATGAAACATGAATGATCAATGACACATGAATGATCAATGACACATGAAGGAACAATGAAACATGAAGGAACAATGAAACATGAAGGAACAATGAAACATGAATGAACAATGAAACATGAATGAACAATGAAACATGAATGAACAATGAAACATGAATGAACAATGAAACATGAATGAACAATGAAACATGAATGAACAATGAAACATGAAGGAATAATGAAACATGAAGGAACAATGAAACATGAAGGAACAATGAAACATGAAGGAACAATGAAACATGAAGGAACAATGAAACATGAAGGAACAATGAAACATGAAGGAACAATGAAACATGAAGGAACAATGAAACATGAAGGAACAATGAAACATGAATGAACAATGAAACATGAATGAACAATGAAACATGAATGAACAATGAAACATGAAGGAACAATGAAACATGAAGGAACAATGAAACATGAACAATGAAACATGAAGGAACAATGAAACATGAACAATGAAACATGAAGGAATAATGAAACATGAAGGAACAATGAAACATGAAGGAACAATGAAACATGAAGGAACAATGAAACATGAAGGAATAATGAAACATGAATGAACAATGAAACATGAAGGAATAATGAAACATGAAGGAACAATGAAACATGAAGGAACAATGAAACATGAAGGAACAATGAAACATGAAGGAACAATGAAACATTAAGGAACAATGAAACATGAATGAACAATGAAACATTAAGGAACAATGAAACATGAAGGAACAATGAAACATGAAGGAACAATGAAACATGAAGGAACAATGAAACATGAAGGAACAATGAAACATGAAGGAATAATGAAACATGAAGGAATAATGAAACATGAATGAACAATGAAACATGAATGAACAATGAAACATGAAGGAACAATGAAACATGAAGGAACAGTGAAACTATATGAAGGAATAAAAGGCATTTTCGTAGAAACAAAGAAACATTATATGCAAGCACAATGAAGCATTTTGTTAAAACAAAAACATTTATGCAATATTTGAGAAAGATCCTACAAAGAATAAAGTCGCAATATTGTGGGTGAAACAACTCACCAAAACGTCGCACTTTCGAGAGCAACGTCAGGATGATGTTTCGGTTCGTCCTGGACAACTGTCTAGTCACAAGTGAACAAGAAAAAGGCAGAACGGGGAGGGAAAGCAAGGAAGGAAGGAAGGAAGCAGGTGCACAGCAGCAGTTGTTGTTGTAGCAGCAGAAGCAGCGCTGGTAGCAGTAATGAGGTTGTAGCGGGAATGGTAATGGTAAAATAGGTGGTGGAATAGCACAGACACTATTAGTAATGAAAGAGTAATATTGGAAGAAATGCTGGTGCACAAAAAATAAGAGAACAGAGGAGCAGTAAAGGAAGGCAAATGGCCCCTAGCTACCCAAATGACTCTTAGTCTCTTCCATTGTTTTCTTGATCCCCTTAACACACTTGCTCCTCCTATCAAGTTGAAAGCTGTATGAGAATCTAACTCTTCGCTTTCTTTCCTTGATGTTCATGTCCACCGCTCTAAGGAAGGTTTTACTTTTTCCGTCTAGTGAAAGTCAGTGCATTGTGAGGCTTACATTCACAACTTTCTTACCATGTTCCGTCTGTGAAGAAAATTGTTCTTGTTTCTCTGTCCTTCCGTGTCCAGTTTCTTGACTGAAATTTCCACTCTGCCTCCTTTCATGCTAAACGAACTTTCTCGCTCCTAAACACACTTCTCCTGGGAAATCTCCTGCTGTTTGCCTTCCTTACATTTCCAGTCTTCAAAATCTTAACATCCTCCGTCCTCTAGATATTAAACTTACTCTTCTTTAGACTTAGCACTGATTTTGTTCATAAATCTATTGTCACTGATGCTTCTGTTCCCTACTTCATTTCCTGCTCCTCCAGTCCTCTCAAATACTTTGATGAAATTGGTCGTTCTCTTTCTGACAGACTTAAAGAGCACAAGAAAATGTGTTCGCCTTGGCGACACTAACAATGATCTTTTTTGTCTTGTTACACATCACAGGATCCTATTATTTGATCCTCTGATAGTTATTTATCCTTCTAGACGCCGTCTTGTTGAACTAACTCTTATACAGAACTTTACAAACATCAATCTTAGTGGCAGCAGTTTCTGTAGATGCTTGTTTTTACCACTGCCTTGCTAAATGTTCTAATCTTCCGAACGCCCGTGAATTGTTTTAACCTTCAATACTTGTCTGAATTATGCATGCGTCTTATCCTTTCATAAAAAAGTCTTAATTAAGCATGTGTGTTTTATCCTTCAATGTGCTGATTGTACATACGAGTCTGAAAGGCACCGGGAATTTGCTATTTGTAGTGGATCACATCCTGGTGGATTCCCAGTTACAGAAAATACGTGGGCAAGTTTCCTTACACCCCTGCTCACCTAACAGTAAAAATAGGTAGCAGTTATGGGTAACATTCTGGGAAAAAATCCTATGCAAATATTCGGCTCTATCCCCCCCGCCCACTTAAAAAAAGATAAAAAAAATTGTCACCCCAGGTAAAAAAAATTCAGAGCTAGAGTGTTATGGATATATTTTATCCAAACCTGATAATGGATTAGGATTACAGCCTTGATTAATTTCCTCTAATGACATCACATTATGCAATGAATTATTTTTTTATATTTACCTGACACTTGTAAACAAAATTTTATTCATTAGCAGATAATTAATTGAACTTACAATTGCAGAATCAACAAAATTCGTATACATGAAAAAATATCACCTGTGATTGGTCGAGAGTCATCTACTGTAGCTAATCATAACTAACAACAAGTGTCTTTGACAACCGGTGACTAACGTACGTGTGTGTGTGTGTGTGTGTGTGTGCCTGGCTGTTTGTCTAATAAAGACGAACGATGAGTGTGCATTAAAGGAACAGTTATGATTGGCTACAGTTGATGACTCTCTACCAATCACAGGTGATACGTTTTTTCCATATCAGTAACTCACCTAACTGGTCTTCTTGAATGCATTCAAAATGTTACCTTTCTCGTACTCCAGCAGCAAATAAAACCCCTAAAACCACTTGTTTCTGCTCACTCCAATACAAGTCGCTCAACTCCCATATGCCTGCTGGATCATCAAGCCCCTACAACTTAAAACCACCTTCACACAATTCCCTCCGACCCTTGGGACGTGTCATACTCCTTCCTTTCTTTTGCTCTAAATTTTTTAAAAGACCAAATCTTCTAACCCCTTTAATATGAAAGGGCCAATTTGAAAAGCCAAATTTAAAGGAGGGCCGCATTTTGTAATGATCTATATTAACATTATACTTATTTTTTAATTGTTGACACTATGCAGTGTGGACCCTGCATAAAAGTGGAATTCATAATTTCGTGTGAGGGCCGCATCCACTTCCTTGAAGGCCCACATGCGGCCCTCGGGCCACAGGTTGGAGGCCCCTGTTCTAAACAATTCCTCTTCAGCTTCTACATCTTTCATATTACAAATCATCACAGCCTCCTAATACCTTCTTCACTCTTTATTCCCTGCATAAAATTCATATTTTATATATTAATCTCAAACAACTCTCCAGTGCCACCAATTCGCTGCAACAAAGATCATGCCTCAAAATCTATACGAATTCGTTACTATCACCTCATACATCCACTAACAAAGGTTTGTCTTTCCACACTACTCAGCACTCCAACTTTTCTTTTAACTCGTTTGTCCTGTGACTCACCGCATCTTGGGTACCAACACATCCACTCTGGAGTATCTCAGTACATTCACTCTACACCTCACTCTACACTGGTGAAGAGCACCATGGACTTGGGACTACGGTGTTCTTCAACGTCAAGGCTGTGGGACTGATTACCTCATCTTTTGTATACAGTTCTACTGTCTTCCAATTATGTCCTTGAATTTGTATTGATAAAGCCACTGGATGGCGAAACGTCTACAATAAAGACACCCAGATGTTGCACACGTGTCATTCTTCACGTAAAGCTCCGGCCTTCGTCCGCTAATCACACAAAGAACTACATTGGTAGATCTGGCCGTCTGGTGGACAGGAGTCACGAGGCGAGGCTTCACGGGAAACCTACGCTGAAGCACCACACATGACCCCGACGTGAAAATGCAATGACAATTTCATTACCAAGCCGCTCAATATTTCATCAGAGATTCCAGCCTCCCTAACGAAGACATTCCTATTTCTAGCCTGAGGCGATGCTATTCCCAAAATTGATTGAACTCATGTATATACAGAGAGAGACGGGGATACAAGACGGTGAGAGACAGAAACAGAGAGAAGAGAGAGAGAGAGAGAGAGAGAGAGAGAGAGAGAAAGAAACTACAAGTAAAATGCAAACGTCAAGACAAAGCTCTCCCTCTCCTCCCAGAAACAGATGCAGAACCACCTGCGTGTGGCCCGTAATTAACAAGATGCCAAGACCGACTTTGTTAGTTGACTTACGAGCAGCTGAGGCGACAGCATTGTCCTGAAGCATCGGAAAAGTTCATTGCATTATCAACCTCATCATCATAAAGTTTATCAAAATCAACTAGCCACAGGCCTGACTAATTGACTCCTGGCTATTTTTGTTACAACGGTCAAACACAGCATATAATGTTTCTCTCTTCTCTGGCACAAATTAAAGCACCATAGTGTTTACAATGAAGTGCAAATTCCTGTTTTTTTGATTTTGTAAATGCGGTCGAAAATTTACATGCACAACTGAATATCACGTGAATAGGCCTTAGCATGCGTTATCCACTTTTGTGCACTTTTTTCAGTTGCATTTGCAAAAAAAATTCTTGCACTAACAAAATGGTCATAAGGCTGAAGTTAGTTGAATTTATGTTCCTCCTCCATTATCGTTATCTCCTGCTGTTCGCTCTCTTTCTTCCTCTTGCTACTCCTCCTTTGTCAATAATAATTTTGAATGAATATATTTTAAGTAAGTTTTCCCCATCTTCTCCTGACGCTCATTTCTGTGGATCACGTCAACGTTACACTGACAAATGAATCACCATCAGAATTCATGTCTGGAATATGACATGGTTTTTACAATGTTATATCTTGTTCCAGAAAGGAATACTGATTATGACGATTGATTTGACGCTAAAACATTAATACAAATAAATGTCCTGAGAAAAGTGGATAGTCTTTCTCGCCTGCTATGAATTACCTTTCAAGACTACGTTTATGTAGTCATGGACCGGGTCGTGGGGCGTCGACCCCCGGAACTCCCTTCAGGTATTCTCAAGGTATGGTACGAAATATACTTTTGGTGAGGAACCAGTGTATACAAAAGAAATCAAACAGTAACAGACCACTGAACCAACGAAGCTGTTGAGACAGACATGTACAACACCTGCGTATCTTTATTCTGAAGGCCTTACGCTAACCAGTGGTTTAATGAATTTAAAACAGAAACCATTTGAAGGTGTTGAAATTGGAACGACGTAATCAGACCCTCAGCCTCAATGAAGGTGTTCACCACCGTAGTCTTGATGACTAGTTTAGACTACAGTGGTGAACAATATCTAGGATGAGGGGCTCATTACGGTGTCTTACACTCTGTCCAGTATTAACACCTTCCAATGTAGTAACAAAGCCACTGGTTGGTGAAACGCCTTCAGAATAAAGATACCCAGATGTTACACCTGTGTCTTATTCATTAACCTGTTGGTAATGAATACCATTATTGGTAAGATACTAAAGGAGGATGTTTATGACGGTGTTAAGGCGAAGGACTGTGCAGCATACAAGGCAGTTTGCTTTAATTACGAAACACTGAAGCTGTGTGCTTATTCAGAGTTTTCAACATAAAACAGTTGCTGGCATAGTTATCAACATGCTATCATTATTAACTTGCTGCGACCGTGAGTGTTCTCAAAGTATAGGAAACACCATAAGTCAATTACTTACGATCCACAAATCCTATTCGTAATTCATTCTAGGTCACTGACCGTCAGTCACATAAAATTTTGACGAAAGGGGAAATACCCCCACCATTTATGGCCAAAAAATAAGCCGATGGATTTTTAAGTCAGTAAGATACCCTGTCAGGAGAGAGGGAGAGGGAAAGAGAGAGAGAGGGCTAGGCTCCCTTAGCACAATTCTCTCGAACTCTACCACCTCATTTAGGTGGCCTATGACCAAAGTGTTGGAACGACTATGGACGACGATCGTCACAAATTACCCCAAGTCCAGAGAAAAAGCACAAATATTCCAGGTTGCTGTGGCGGATGTCTAGGTCAAAACCCACGTTGTGGATGAAATGAAAAGTCTCACTGGTATGCGGGTAAGATACGCGAGGAGGAAGGTCCTGACGAGTAAAAGCGAAGGGCAGTGAAGCTGGAAGCATTAAGAAGTGTCCAGCTGCACTGCACACTACTAATATGAAGCTTTGGTCACCATCTTGAGATGGGCTATAAGCCCGGAGTGCTGATTAGGAAGATCGTCCAGTGGTAAGTGCAAGAAAGAGAATGACCAGCTCAGTGCTGATTTCTTCAATTAAGGCTTTAAATCTGCTCAACATTGTTACAAGCCAATTTTGATACAACAGCAGCTAACCAAGATCAATATGACAGTTATGCAAAAAGTGTCCTGTTTAATAAACCTCAGTGACGACGAGGTCTTCATTTAACGAATTATCAGTACCAAAGGATTGTGGTCACCATGCAGCAGCAGCAGCAGCAGCAAAAAAACTGACTTTCAAATATCGTGCATAAAACGAACTACAATATTTGTGTTAGATTAATATAATGATGGAAAGATCATCCACGTAAAATGAGATGTATACGATAGGATATATAGTATATATATATATATATACAGTGGACCCTCGGTTAACGAATACCCCGGAAATCGTGCAATTATGTAAGTATAATTTTGTAAGTTCTTGTGGAAGTGTATTTTTGGGGGTCTGAAATAGACTAACCTACGTGAAATTTTTCCTTAAGGGAGTAAATTCGTTCGGTAATGGCACTTGAGCAGACTTCAGGAGTGAAGTTTTTACGAAACTCGGGGTCCACTGATATATATATATATATATATATATATATATATATATATACGTATATATACACGCACACACTCGGATGCAAGTCACAAGAATAATGCACACCATAAAACACTTGTCAGGTTTATCATTACTTGGTGCATATATAATTCGACTGACGCAAGAACATATCAGCGGAGGTTCGACAAGTCCGCTTTATACTCCGGGAAGCAGAGTAAGTCTCAGGTTGGTCTCCAGCATCAGTAGCAGCATACTGAGTAGGAGAGCATGGGAGTTACCGCTTTCCAAAATGCTCACTTGAGTTACACAGGGTGAGGCTCTCACAGGAGTAAACACGGGGTTATGCGCTCATACACACGCCGTTTATGTCACCGCGGGCTCGTGAGCGCCATCCCCAGCAGTTACCTGCAGTCATTAGCGCTTATACTACACGTGGGTCAACACCTGTTGTAACGCGGGCTTTTTTTTCATCCTTGCTTTATTGCAGCGGTCCTTAACCGGGAAAGATGAGAGTAATTTCCAAGGAAAGGCACGAACCCAGAGCAAAAATAAGGAATACGCTATGCATCTGCGATTTGCTCCTGGAACAAACTCTCTTGAATAACCAAGAATGATGAAGTTAAGAATGAAAACTAGGTTTTCAATTTTCCTATTTAAATAAAAAGGATTTTTTTTTTTAATTTTTACAATTAGAATTTCATATAAGGGAGGGAGGAGGGGCGTCGATACGAGGGCCAACTGCGACAGGGGGCGCCACCCAAAATACGGTAAGAACCAATGTTATATACAGTAAGGGATGTGCCAATGTCGGAATCTGTATCGGTAAAATTTGACGGTATTGGCAGAAACTGAGTATCGGTATCGGCACCGTCGCATCGTAAGTATACGGTGAGCAGTAACAATTATCACTCACTGTCCAGCCCAGTTGCTAAGACAGGGAGATGGGTGACTGATAATTAGCCTTAAACAGTGATTACATGACTATTGTAATGTTCGCTCAGTGAGTCTTCCATCTCTATTCGCACTTCAGTTTTTTTTATCGCCACTGTTTTATTTATTACTTGTATGGTAAAACTGGTTAAGTTTTATTAAGAGACGGCAATCTAATCTATCCTATATATATATATATATATATATATATATATATATATATATATATATATATATATATAATAATTTAGTTATCATGATTCATATGCACTGCAATTACAGTCCTCTCCTATATGTTGTTTCAAAGGAACTACAGCACTCACAGACACAACTGTTGGATCCTATCAGAACAATGAATGTTTGGATCGGAATTTAACCTTTCTCCCATCTCACCTAAGGTCGTAGTTTGTTTTCCTGACTTCGGTGGAGTTTAAGCTGGGTATCAATGACGCGTCTCTAAGGGTCTGTACCATGTGAAAGTTGTTCATCCACGCAAGCTGAATATTCACCTCTACAACTATACGGCAGAGAGTGCCAAATCGAGTGGAAGTAATGAAGGGTTCACGCCTCTATTACCCAGAGGTGGTTTCCATTGACAGAAACCACCCCTCCCTAAATCCCTCCTTCCCCAAAGCCCCCAAATAAATAATAAAAATAACAATAATAATGACAATAGCAATAATAATAATAACAATAGCAATAACTAATAATAATAATAATAACCAACAATAACAATAATAATAGCAATTAATAATAATAATCATAATACCTAACAATAGGAACTAATAATAATACTAATTAATGCTTCAAGACCACCAGAATGCCATCTTTAAGCCGCCCCTGGATGTTGGCCAGGAGTTACTATAAGTGTTCACAGTTTGAAAATGTTATACTTTATGACCAACATCACATATAAGTTACACCTCATTTAAGTGAGGTGTGTGCGCATCAATTAATACTTGTCCACGTGATGGTTGATGCTTCTGAGAGATACAAGACTCATCTTCCTGGTGATGGTTGATGCTTCTGAGAGATACAAGACTCATCTTCCTGGTGATGGTTGATGCTTCTGAGAGATACAAGACTCATCTTCCTGGTGATGGTTGATGCTTCTGAGAGATACAAGACTCATCTTCCTGGTGATGATTGATGCTTCTGAGAGATACAAGACTCATCTTCCTGGTGATGATTGATGCTTCTGAGAGATACAAGACTCATCTTCCTGGTGATGATTGATGCTTCTGAGAGATACAAGACTCATCTTCCTGGTGATGATTGATGCTTCTGAGAGATACAAGACTCATCTTCCTGGTGATGATTGATGCTTCTGAGAGATACAAGACTCATCTTCCTGGTGATGGTTGATGCTTCTGAGAGATACAAGACTCATCTTCCTGGTGATGATTGATGCTTCTGAGAGATACAAGACATCTTCCTGGTGATGATTGATGCTTCTGAGAGATACAAGACTCATCTTCCTGGTGATGATTGATGCTTCTGAGAGATACAAGACTCATCTTCCTGGTGATGGTTGATGCTTCTGAGAGATACAAGACTCATCTTCCTGGTGATGTTTGATGCTTCTGAGAGATACAAGACTCATCTTCCTGGTGATGATTGATGCTTCTGAGAGATACAAGACTCATCTTCCTGGTGATGATTGATGCTTCTGAGAGATACAAGACTCATCTTCCTGGTGATGGTTGATGCTTCTGAGAGATCAAGGATTTCTGTATAGTTATCAATTTACATTTACGTAGCTGAGTTTCTAGCTCTTGGGTTCGCCTACTACCTTTCGATTAATTGTTGTTTACGTATGAAATTGGCTGAATTAATTCACAAAACCCATACGTGATATTTCGCTCTTCCTCTAAAAGTAATATATTTTTGGTTGAAAACAAAAAATTATTTTGCACTGAAAGCGCCTAGTCTTAAACACAGTTTGGCGTGGAAACATTAGACGATGTTTTTGTTAAAATCATAAATAATAGTCCAGGAAGGACTGAAACGTCAGTCATTCTCCAAAATGTCGACTGTATGTGATTTGTTCCGGTCACAGCATTGTGGCTTATTTCGCCTGGATAACTTAAGCTTATATGGATTCGTTGATTGTTTTGTTATTAGCGGACGGAGGATGGAGCCTCCATTACTATTCACGCTGAATATAAATACATCATGTATAATAAATGCTCCGGAGATAAAGGAGAGTGGTAGCTGCCAATATACTCGAGGTGGAGACATGGAGGATGATGGGGAGACGGAAGGTAATAGGGAGAGGGAAGGGTAATAAAAAGAGGAAGAGGTGTCGAGTTGAGCGTGCGAGACGAGACATAATACAGAGTCAGAAAAAATGAACATGACTCGTGAACATGAACATGGCAGCAGGGAAAGTTAATTATTAACTTGCTAGGGGACACTGACTTTTCAATTAACTCTCTCACCTACTCACACGAGTATCATAACATCATTTGTCACTTAAAACTTACACTCCATTTGACCTGGAAAAACAGTCATTTTAAAACAATAAAATATTATGGACAATTACGATATTTTTTTTTTGGTCACTGCTAATTTCTCACTTAAAATTCTCATCAAAGTGAGACAGAATATTACCATCAATAATTACATAGCATAGGTTTACCGTAAGTCTGACGAAGATGGTAATAAATTGACGGGAGGACAGGGATTATAACACACAAAGACGAGTGAATATGATAATGGATACAATACCGACAAGTTGATAAATAAGACATGTGTAACAGTTAGGTATGTTTATTCCAAAACGTTTCGCTTACCCAATAGGCTTCTTCAGTCGAGTACAGAGGAGGTGGCAGTAGAAATAGAGATGTAAAGACCATTACTTTGTCTTTACATCTCTACTACTACTGCTGCTGCCTCTGTACTCGACTGAAGAAGCTTACTGTAGGGGCGAAACGTTTCGGAATAAAGTTACCTAACTGTTGCACACATGTGTTACTTATCACACAAAGATGAAGTAAAGAAAGTGAGCTGAAGCACAATGATAAAACGTTTAGCTCGTCTCCTAATCCGGGCAAAACGTGTGCGAGCGAACCAAGGACTGGTCAGTTGTAATGACAACCCGAGTCATAAGAAGGGTGGTTTAGGTCATACTCTCACTTCCTCATATAACTCACAAAAACACTAACTCATTCATTACAAAGAGATATATGTCATTTACAAATGAGACGACCCTGCACGTTCCCTAGCCGACACGTTGTTGTCGGGTAATGAATGGAATCTCATGAAGCTTCGTTGTATATCTGCATTCGAAAATAGGGTAAAAAATTCCATAGAGTGTTATATTTACAGAGAATAACTCTTCGCTTTGGCTTACAACTTGCACCGTAAAACCAAACTTCGTATTCAAGTATACACACACACATGGCGGGGCCAGGAGCTAAGTATCGACCCCTGCAACCACAATTAGATGAGTACAATTAGGTGAGTACACACACTGGCCACTTTATTAGCACACCTGTTCACATGCTCGTTATAATACAATTATCTAATCAACCAATCACGTAGCAACACCTCAGTGCCTAAAAAGCATGCAGACATGGTCAAGAGGCTTAGCTGTTGTTCAGACGAAACATCAGAATAGGGAAGAAATGTAATCTAAGTGACTTCCACAGTGGAATGATTGTTAGTGCCGGACGAGGT